>CAUYQV010012816.1:0-64605 GCA_963574575.1 Galagoides demidoff | reverse complement strand
TCACAGCTCATAGCAACCTCCAACTCCTGGGCTCAAGCGAGTCTCCTGCCTCCGCCTCCCAAGTAGCTGGGACCACAGGCACCCACCACAATGCCCGGCCATTTTTTGGTTGCAGCCATCATTGTTGTTTGGCGGGCCCAGGCTGGGGATTCGAACCTGCCACCTCAGGTGTACGTGGCTGGCGCCTTAGCCAATTGAGCCACAGGCGCCGAGCTGGTAAATGTTCTTAATGCCACTAAACTATATGCCTAAAAATGGTTAAAATGGTATATTATATATATATTTTACCACAATTTAAAAAGTAGCTGCTTATTTAAAATCCTCTATGTCCATCCTTCTTGGAACCAGCAGATTCTCTCTCACTTTGCAGATCCCCTTACTAGCCAGGACCTTGAATATATGATATGTATTCAAAGTCAATTTTTCTAGCTTTTCTTGCTAGAAATGCAACATCAGGAAAAGTCTTTCTTGACTCTAGTCCCTGTCCATCAAGGCAACTGGGGCAGTGACTTTCTCCAGCAGGAGGATGGCAGGGCCAGCCCCAGGATAGGTCTTCAGATTCCAGGGCAGTCTCTTGCGGCAGGCAGGCCAGGTGGCAGGCCTAGTCCATCGGACAGCTGGATGTGGTGGCCGGAGCTCCAGCCTAAGGGCCCCAGCCTGAGCCTCAGGACTGGAAGCCAGACCTCTTCTGCCTCCCTAGTGGGTAGCCCACCCCTCCCAGCACAAGGCCTGGGAGAATTCCCAGAAGTGGAGTGGGGAACAATGGGAGGAAATGCAGAAGGAAGCACAGGCCCTGCTCCTGGCAGCCAGGGCTGCCGCCGGACAGCCCAATCAGACACTGGCCAGGATTGCTGCTCGCTATGTCCTCCCTGAAACCTCTTTTGGGGTCATGAAATGCACCCCACCTCCAACCCTTGCCATCGACCTTGAGCCCAGTCTCTCAGAAGGGTGGCTTTATAAGCTCCTTCTTTTGTAGGAGGAAGGGCTGGAGGCAGCAGAAAAGGGTCTAAGGATTTGGGACCAAGCTCCTATGAGTCAGGCAGAGCTACGGCGCCCCACAGATGGGTATCACTGAAGTTCAGAACAGGGAGGAGGGACTCATGGGCAGGCCAGAAGGGTCTGAGGCTTAATTCCGGGAAGCCCCGAAGACCATCTTGACTCCATTCACTTCTCAGAGGATGGAAGAGACTGGGCTTTATTTAGGGGACATCTGGCCTGTAGGGCCCAGACCCACCCCATCTGGAGATGACAACTGAGGCCCTGGTTCTAGGGCCAGGTGCCTTCTGCACATCAGGAATGCCACACGCTCAGTGGTGCGTGAGCACCAACCAATGGTCTGGTGGGTGGCAGACAGAACTGACAGGGGCTCGAATGAGTCAAGAGGGTCTGGGGAGCCTGCACAGGGCCTTGGCTGCCTAGAGCCAGCCTTGAGTGTGTGCAGAGCCTGGTGAGTTGGAAAGAAACTCTCAGGAGCTCAGCCCCACCCCCTGCAGCCCACTGACAGAAAAATGCCACAGGCGCTCCCAGACCTGGTCATCCCTCTTGGCTGACCATGAATATGGCCACTGGAATGCAGGGGCAGAAGAAGCGTGGGGACTGAAAGAGCTGCTGCCATCCCAGAGAAAGAGAAGTCAGCAATCTGCATGGGTGGCGGGGGGAGATGCCAAAGCAGCTTACATCTTTACAAGGCACACATTTTTCCCCATGACAAAAAGAGCTACAGCTAGGTACAGTAGCTTACACCTGTAGTCCCAGCTACTTGAGAAGCTGAGACAGGAGGATCACTTAAGTCCAAAAGTTTGAGGTTACGCTCCAACAAGCCTGGACAACAGAGCAAGACCCCATCTCTAAAAAATAACTTGGTTTTTTTTTTTTAAAGAACTACAGTTGTTCCCAAATTCATCATCCAGTAGTGTATCAGAGATACTGCTGTATCAGAGAAGGGAAGGAGACATGGGGTAGTAGCCCCCACATCTTAGACTTAAGCAGTATATGGGAGGGTGGAAATTCGATTGGCCAAATAAGTTTGCATAAATGAAGCATGAAGAAATCTAAAAAGTTTTATTTTAAAACACTGAGCCTGGCTCAGCGCCTGTGGCTCAAGTGGCTAAGGCACCAGCCACAAACACCTAAGGTGGCAGATTCGAATCCAGCCCGGGCCCACCAAAACGAAAATGATGGCTGCAAACAAAAAATAGCCTGGCATTGTGGAGGGCTCCTGTGGTCCCAGCTACCTGGGAAGCTAAGGCAGGAGACTCGCTTGAACCCAGGAGTTGGAAGTTGCTGTGAGCTGTGATGCCATGGCACTCTACCCAGGGGGACAGCTTAAGGCTCTGTCTCAAAAAAAAAAAAAATTGAGCCTCATAATATCATTGCAAGAACAAAACACAGGAGAGAGGTAATCCACATGTCCATCGTAGAAGATGAGTAAATAAAAGTACAGCACATGTATGCAAGGGAAGAGTACACAGCTATAACAACAGTGTGACATATACCATTCTCTCATATGGAAAATCTTCAAGAAATGTTGGTAAGTGAAAAAACAAAGTGCAAAAGAGTGTTATACTATGCTACCTACTAAATAAAGAAGAGGAAAGTCAGAATCTACATTGGTGATTGTGTGATACAAGAACTCGGGAATAGTTCATAAGAAATTAAGAACAGTGGTTACCTGTGGGGACAAAAATAACAGTAAGAATTTTCCCAGCAAGAGCTGGGAAGACTGGGGACAAAAATAACAGGGAGAATTTTCATTACATTTTTACCTATTTGTTTTTGTGTGTGTGGGCAGCACTTGCTTTACTGTCCAGTACTCTAGACAGTTCATTGCATTTTTAAATATAGTTTCTGTTTATATAACTCCTTAAAGTTTTTACCAATTCAGAAATTAAACTTAAAGACAAACACCAAAACAGAATTACTCATTCAACAAATACTTATTTTGCACATGCAACATAACCGTCTCTGACTTCATGGGACGTGACATTCTAATGATAGGTTCCCTCCTACTAGCTGAGGACCTATTAGACACAGTGTGGGCGCTTTATACACACTAGCTCATTCAAACAGACTCTAGTCCAACATGCTAGGTACTGTTACTAGTGCAGTCCAACTAACAGAGAGGAAATTGGGATTGGGACCTGCTTGGTTTCACACAAATAACACAAAGACTTTGCTTTGAACCCTATGCTGAACCTCCTTAGACACCTCAGAGTCTCATGGGTTCATCATGAAAGAAACAAAAATGTCCTTGGTTTGCTTAATCCATAGGAAGGGGAGCCAGGTTACAAATTTGATCTGGCTCAACTTCTTTGAAACATCTTATTTCAAGCTGTGTAAATCATTCTTTATGTTTTGCATTTCTGATGCTTTGACATCTGGGTCCTTATTGACCTTAGAAAGACTGTTCTTTCTAGGGCTACCAATTACTAGAGATAGTAAAGACCTCCCATCTCCCACTCCATCCCTTTCCCCCCAGCAAGCCTTTCCTATGCAAACCAGCTGATCTGAGCCCACACCCACCACCTCCTCCATTGAACTGTCAGGTTCTGGGCTGGATTCCTAATCACCCCAGAGCCAGGTAGCAGCATTGTAGGACAGCCCCTGTACCCCAGGGCCCCAGTAAAATTATTCAAATTAACCAATCCTAAATCTGCTTACCCAGCCTAGTCCATTTCTTCCTGCAGAAACCACAGTAAAGGCCCCTGTGACATTTTCCCCTGGGCCCCCTTGCCTCCAGACATGGCACTTCCCTGGGAACCCTGTACAGTAAAGCATGTCCCCTCCTCTTGGAACTGTGAATAACAAACTACCTTTTCAATGGTGGTCATCTCCTGGTCTGTTGGCCTCACCATTCCTGAATAATAATAAAACCTACATTTTAAAACACAAACCTGCTTGTTCTTGTTGAGGAGATTGAGGTGAGTAGCCATTTTTAAAACCCTTTAACTGTACTTTTTAGGTCAGTTTAACTTTCATATGAAAAAAGAGACTGGAACGTCTAGTAGTCTATGTACTAAGCAGCGATAGCATGTAGAGTATTCGGGGTGGCCTTGAAGGTAGGCCCTAAGAGAGGGAAGAGAGGTGGGAGAGGAGGCCTCAATATGGGGTCCAGATATGGCACCACCATCATGGCAATGGGCTGAGACCCAGGGAGAAGCCAGTGGATCATAGACAGTCAGCCCTGCCAATGGGCAGCTGAGGACCCCTAAGAGCCATTGAAAATGTTCTCCATGTCTGAAGGGGGCTGTCCAACCCCCCCCAAGTTACCCCAGACTTTTCTCCAAGCCAGAGGTACTGGGATTTAAAGAATGAGGGTGTGCAGCGTCCAGGCTGGGGAAGCCCAGAGGACAATAGGTCCAGGTGCTAAGAGCCTCATTAGCAGCAGGAAGATGGGAGAAGTAGGTGCAAGAGATGAAGAATTGGACTGGAGACAAGCTACCGTCCCGCCAATACCCCAAAGGAAGGTGACCCAGGAAGGCTGGTAACTCCTGTTCTATTGAGTTCATGAGACACCCTAGGTGGCAAACCTAGAGTGTCACACACACACACATACACATGAATCCAGTATTTTCAAACTGTATCTTTCAACCTATAGCAACACTTTAACAATGTTCTTCCTCTCAACTATCTTCCCAAAGTAAATATTTATCATTCAGTGATCAACAGTAAGAGCCCTCAAGTCATCCCTACCTGGATTAGAAACCTAGCTTAGCTGCTTGACAACTGTGCAGAAGTTACATAACCTTTCTGAGACTGTTTCCTCATCTGTAAAAGTCATTATTCATTCAACACATATGTACATACCATGGTAAGCACTTACCATACACTGTTGTAGATACAGAGGATGTTATCAAGAACAAAATGGGTAATCATGCCCACTGTCAGAGCTTTAAGGGAATAATGCGCACTTCAGAAGGTTCTGGTGAAATTTCAGTTACCACACCTAAGGTCCCTGACATGTGCCTGGAGCACAGACAGGGCTTGGCAAATGTTAGTTCCCTTCCTCCCAACCTCACTTGCCGTCTGTCTATTGCCTGCACGTTCCCATCTACCAGATTACTATAAGAGTCACATTAGATCATGACTTGAAGTACTGTCACTAGTTACAGGTTAAATTTCTTTTTTGGTCATTCCTGATGGTAGAATAGACATAAGACTTAAAATTTCAGGGAGAAAGACTGACTAACAGAAGAAAGGACTTTTTTCTTTTTTCTTTTGCTCTGACACCCAGGCTAGAGAACAGTAACATCATCATAGCTCACAGCAACCTCAAAATCCTGGGTTCATGCCATCCGCCTGCCTCGGCTTCCTGAGCTGCTGGGACTACAGGTGAGTATCACCATGCCTAGCTAGTTTTTCTAATTTTTGTGCAGAAATAGGATTTCCATTCTTTTTCAGGCTGGTCTCAAACTCCCGGCCTCAAACAATCCTCCCACCTCAGTCTGGAAAAGTGCTGGGATTACAGGCATGAGCCACTGCTCCCTGCCTGGAGCAAGGACTTTATAAAAGAACACGACAGTGGCCCCAGAATGAGCTTTTTCCTCACTCCAAGAGGGAGGACCTGAGGACCCAGAGGTCTTTCAACTCCAAGAAAATGGCCCTGAAGCAAGGGGTGTGGCTCAAGTGAAAGCCTGGGTCCACAGTGTAAGGGAACAGGTACCAACATGGTAAAGATGGATCAGGCAAGAATCACCCATGAGTACTAAATCTAGGGGACATTTTGATAAGAAGCAGGATATATGCATGGTCTTAAAGTAGCTATTAACAGACTTGAAGGGGGAAAAAAAGAGCAGTAAATATAAAGTGGAAAAATCAGACACTATCTTAGCCAGATAATTGAAATCAAGATCCCCAGTAAGGAACATCCATGTGTCCTCCCATCCTGAGACACGTAGGCAGTGTTCTGACCAGGAATTAGTAACCTAATCTAATCATAAATCTCATCACACAGAAAACCCTCAGACGAACCCTGTGAAAGTTGTCAGAATCAAAATGGAGCCACTAATATTAAGAAATATTAATATCAGACACATAGAGCCAGGGAAAGCCTGGGGTTCTCATGCTTATATGCCTGATCAGAAAAAAAAAAGCAGACTTGGCGCCTGTGGCTCAAGTGGCTAAAGTGCCAGCCACATACACCTAAGGTGGCAGGTTTGAATCCAGCCTGGGCCTGCCAAACAAACAACAATGATGGCTGCAACAAAAAAAAAAAATAGCAGGGCATTGTGGCAGGCACCTGTAGTCCCAGCTACTTGGGAGGCTGAGGCAGGAGACTCGCTTGAGCCCAGGAGTTGGAGGTTGCTGTGAGCTGTGATGCCACAGCACTCTACCCTGGGGGATAGCTTGATGCTATGTCTAAAAAAAAAAAAAAAAAAAGAAAAGAAAAGAAAGAAAGAAAGAAAAAGAAAAAAAAGCTATCGTAAAAGACTGCAAAAATCACAACCTTGCACAAAGGCCATCACAACCCCAACAAACACCTCTGCAACGACAAATGTCCAGCAACTGCCTATCCAACCTCGGATGGGGTCACCTTTGTCATTGACCTTTGTAGCCAAGGATAATTATTTCAAAACAATTGTGTAATCCTCTTTATTTTTTTCTTTAAAACCTTTGTCTTCCTTTACTTCCCTGACGACACACAGTTTACTATAGCATGTGTATTCTTTTGCAATGCTTTATTCCCAAATAAATTTTTTTTCTTATTTTGCAGAAACAGACTCTCACTATTGCCCGGGCTGGTCTCTAACTCCTAGCCTCAAGCAGTCCTCCCACCTCAGCCTCCCAAAGTGCTGGTATTACAGGCACTAAGCCACCAGGCCTGGCCTATTTTAGAGAGCTCCTCTCTGTTTGTTATTTAGGTTGACACCCCAAATGAGGAACATTCTATTTTTTTAAGTAGGGGTATTATATTATTCAAATATGTAAATTGCCATAAAAGACAAAGACTGTGGAAATATTCCAGATCAAAGGAGGCCCTGGGAGTATGATAACTAAATTCAGCATGAGATGGTAAGCTAGATCCTATACTAGGGGAAGGGGGAAAGGAAGATTCCCATAGAAAACATTATTTGATCCATTGACAGGACTGGAATACAGACAGTAGACTGTGGTATCCACAGTAAATTTACTAAACCTGATAACTGTATTGCTACTATATAAAATAAAAAAATCCCTTTTCTTAAAAAAATACATCCTGAAGTATTTAGGGGTAAAAAGCCATGATGAATATGACTTTCCCTCAGATGGGAGAAAGAGGGAAAAAGAAGACCAAGGATGGCTCTTGCCTGTAATCTTTTTTTTTTTTTTTGAGACAGAGCCTCAAGTTGTCCCCCTGGGTAGAGTGCCATGGCCTCACAGATCACAGCAACCTCCAACTCCTAGGCTCAGGCAAGTCTCCTGCCTCAGCCTCCCAAGGAGCTGGGACCACAGGCGCCCACCACAACACCCAGCTATTTTTAGGTTGCAGCCGTCACTGTTGTTTGGCAGCCCAGACTGGATTCGAACCCACCACCTTAGGTGTATGTGGCTGGTGCCTTAGCCACTTGAGCCACAGGCACCAAGCCTCTTGCCTGTAATCTTACCACTCTGGGAGGTCAAGGCAGGAGAATTGCTTGAGTTTAGGAGTTCAAGACCAGCCTGAGCAAAGTGATATCCCATCTCTACTAAAAATAGAAAAATTAGCCAAGTGTTGTGTTGGACGCCTGTGGTCTCAGCAACTTGGGAGGCTGAGGCGGGAAGATGACTTGAGCCCAGGAGTCTGAGGTTGTTGTGAGCTAGGCTGAGACCATGGCACTCTAGCCCAGGGACACAGCACAACCCTATCTTTAAAAAAAGAAAAAGGGAAGGAAGGAAGGAAAAAAGGACGGAAGGGAGGGAGGAAGGGAAGGAGCATTGAGAGGAAGGGACAGGACGGGAGAAGGGAGGGAGAAATTAAATAAGTGGAGCAAATGTTAACGATTAGTTTATCTGAACAAAGAGTATATGGATGTTCTTTGTACTATTTTTGCAACTTTTCCATAAACTTGAATTTATTTCTAGTGCTCCAGTAGAGTCATCATGTGTCAGTTTCTCATTCTTTTTTTTTTGCAGGTTTTGGCCAGGGCCGCCACCTCTGGCATATGGGGTTGATGCCCTACTCCTTTGAGCCATAGGCGCTGCTCTGCTTTATAAAGTCTTTAGTGACCTAGGCTTCTTCTAGCCTGCTACTCCGCCATGCATGGGCTCTGGTCCGTAGGTAACCTTATGTTAGAAGATGGCTGCAGCTGCAGTCAACATATTCATGTTGCAGCCAATAGAAAGATGGAAAGGATCAAGAAGAAGAAGAAGCAGAGAGTGCCCATAGCTGTTTTGTAAGGAAGGCTCTCAGGTCTGTCACGTGATGATTCTGATTGTAATTCATTGACTAGAACGTCTCCATATGGTCACTCCTAGCTGTGGGAGGCTGGGAAATGTAGTCTTTATTCTGGGTGGCTATGTGTCCAGCTAAAATTGCATGGGAAAAGGAAAGCAAAGATACTGGTGGGTCAAGAAGCAGACTCTGGCAAACTTAGTAATTAAAAAAATTTTGTATGCAGATAGACTTACTCATTTACCTACTTTGGCTAGAGAAAAATTAATGGTCTTTAAAAAATGGCAAAACACCTTATCCTTTTTGTAGTTCTTCTCCTCACATTGCTTTTCTTTGGCAATTTCCCAAGTCAGACAATTTGGGAGGCCATATTGAAGAGTTTACAAATTACATAATAAAATAAATCCTTGTTTATGATAATAGGAAAATTAACCATGCTTTATTTGTTTCAGAATTTCAGCTGATGGCAGCTATATGTATGTACTACAAAAATACCCAAAGAGAGGGGTCAAGTGCCAGCCAGGGGTATTTTCAAAATTTCCATATAAAGCTGCTGTTTACTTCGGTGGATGCTTGTGGAAGCTTGCGTCAACTGGCACGGGTATTTCTATTTATTCCAGTGATATTTTGGACCCTCTAACAGACTGGTGTCCTGAGCAGCTGCCCAGCTGGCCTGCCCAGCTAGCTGTGTGTCTGAGGATGCTTGAAGGGACTTTACAATTTAGAGAAGATCTGATCTCTACCCAAAGAAAGGTATGACTTTGGTCTTATGGTCTTCAATAGGTGAATTGTGGCCAGATATGGTGGCTCACATCTGTAATCCCAGCACTTTGGGAGGCCAGGGTGGGAGGATCGCTTGAGACCAGGACTTTGAAAACAGCCTGGGCAATAGTAAGACCCTGTCTCAACAACAAATAAGAAAAATTAGCATAGATCTGGAGTCCCAGCTCCTCAGAAGACTGAGGCAGGAGGATCATGTGAGCTCAGGAGTTTGAGGTTGCAGTGAGCTACTATGATGCCACTGCACTCAAGTTTGGGCAAAAGAGAGAGACCTCATCTTAAATAGGTGAATTGTGCCCCCATATACTACAAAGACCTTGATATTCATGTAAGAGAATGAATTCGTTTCCCAGGGCTACTGTAACGAAGTCCTACAGACTGGGTGGCTATATATTGTCTCACAGTTCTGGAGACCAGAAGTCTAAGATCAAGGTGTCAACAGGGTCATGCTCCTTCTGAAGGTGTTGGAGAAGGATCTGTTCCAGGTCTCTCTCCTAGCTTCTGGTAGTTTCTTGGCTTGTGGCCACATGATTCCAATCTTCACGTAGGATTCTCCCTGTATGCATGCCTGCTTATGTCCAAGTTTCCCCTTTTCATAGGGATACCTGTCATATCAGATTAGGTGCCCACCCTACCATATGACTTCATTTTAATTAATTATATTTGCAGTGACCCTATTTCCAAGTAAAATCACATACCCAAGTGCTGAGGATTGAGAGTTTAACAGGAATTTTGAGGAGACATGTCCCCTACTTGAGACATTCACATGCAAGGTGATCTAGTGTATGTGTGAGTCTGTATCACGTATTATCTCTGTACACTCTGGCCTAAAGTTTCCTGATGTTTGGAGGGAAGGGGAAGGTAGGTGGTTTCCATCGGTGGTAGTGGCTGTGGAAAAGTGGTTCACAAGGAGGCCCTTAGTCCTTTGCCAATAAAGGCAGGGCAACCAGAGCCAAGGCGGGGAGGGAAATTGACCAACCACATGCGATGTCTAGAGCAGGGGCATTGCCACCTATTAGAAGGGGCATCTGGAGGCAGTTTTACTATTAGTTGGCTGCAGTGTAGCGGGGTGCTTGCAGCTATATTCAGTGCCGTTAGGTCCAATAACAAAAAGCTCATTCCAAATTGTGTAGATAACA
Organism: Galagoides demidoff; assembly: GCA_963574575.1. Lineage (NCBI taxonomy): Eukaryota > Metazoa > Chordata > Mammalia > Primates > Galagidae > Galagoides > Galagoides demidoff. The sequence continues at coordinate 54,336 of CAUYQV010012816.1, read as the reverse complement.
GGGAGATTACTATCCTCTGTAAGCAAGAAGCCCAGAAGCAGGACAGTTCCTGCCTGGTGGGTTCAGTGCCCATTGACATCATCGAGGTCCCAGGTTCTTCCCATCTTTCACCTTGCCATCTTCAGTATGTCTGCGTTGGTCCTCTGTCTTGCCTCTTGTTTACAGGAGGGCTTCATTGGATCCAGGTGTGACCTTCCAGCACAAGTCCAAGTCCAAAGGCTTGATAAGAGAATGCTCCTTTTTTTGAGTCCTTTGCAAAGAACCCTAGCAAACTTCTTCCCATACCTCTTTGGTCAGAATTGTGTCACTGGAATAAGAAATGGAATTGCCATGGTTGAATTTTTTCTTTTTCTTGAGACAGGTTTTTCTAGTCGCACAGGCTAGAGTGCAGTGGCATCAATCACAGTTCATTGCAGCTCAAACTTCTGGGCTCAAGTGATCCTCCTGCCCCAGCCTTCTGAGTAGCTGGGACCATAGGTGCCTGCCATAACACTTGACTAGTTTTTCTATTTTTAGTAGAGATGGGGTCTTGCTCTTGCTCAGGCTGCTCTCCAACTCCTAGGCTCAAGTGATCCTCCCATCTTGGCTTCACAGAGTGCTAGGATTACAAGTGTGAGCCATCGTGCCTGGCCTGCCATGGTTGGCTTTGATTTGTTAAGCTTTACTCTCTGGAGTTAGGAGGGGGCCAGTTGCCTCAATGCATACAACTGCCCTTTCCCTGAGCAAGATCAGGGTTAGACTGGCAGGAAAGAAGGGTTGGGGGCAAGACTACTGGGAAGGCAACTCACTAAGTCTGTCACACAGGCCCTGATTAAAGCTGAGGGCCAAAAGGTGTTCTCTGAGTGAGGTGGGGGTGGGGTGGGATGGCAGAGATGGGGAGAGAGAAGGGATTCCATACAGAACCATTAGTCGATACCTTCTTAGAATAACAGTTCTCATCAGGCACTGGGTCTGACTTTAAGCTGACAAATGATTTTCCTTCACAATAAAAGTACAAACAGAATCCTAATTAATGAATTTGCCAATAGCTGTTGCCTATTTTATGGGCCTTAGCCTGGATTCAGTCTGTGGACAGGATGAGTGAGTGTGTGTGTGTGGATGTGGCCATAAATCACCCAGGATCCAGGACAAGGGCTGTCTGCCTGGGATCTTCCTAGGCAGCTCTTCCTGAGCAAGCTCAGACTGGCCATGACAGCCATGAAAGCCACAGAAGCTATAATAGCCATGGTCCTATGGGACACTTAGCAGCTGGGACAGCCCCATGACAGTGTAAACTGACCCCAGCTCATGGCTGCTGCTTCTGTGGCTGAGGAGACACATTTTCCTCAATAGGTCATTGGCTCCATCTCCTGCCACCCCTGCATGGGTATTTTTACTTTGACTATTTCCACCTATGCAGAGGCCCTCCACTAATCTACCTGGTTTGGAAGAAAGGCCCAGAAATGGGTTATTCCATTTAGGGTAGGGATGTACTTGTGTCATTCATTCAACAACTAGAAGTCTGCAGGCTAGGTGCTGTGTGGGAACAAGGACAGATGAGGCTGGCCAGGTCTTGTACTCAGGGCTCAACACTCTCTCCTGGGTGCTGATCAGAGGTACCATGGGGGAGGAATAACTCTTTGACAGCTCAGTTTCCTAGGGAAGCCAGCAGAGCAGGGAGGCAGGGTGAAGCTCACTTTTCCGACACAAAAATGGCAGTGTTGACAAGACTGTAGGACAACAGATGTCAGATACCAAGGGGAGCATGAGCTAGATAATCTGAAAGATTTGCTGAAGCTAGAGGTAGTGTGGGTCCCCTGTCTTTTGAGAAAGTTCCCCAGGCAATTCTGATGTAATCACCCTTCCCTCTTCACCCGTACCCACTGCCTCAGTAATAATCACCAAATTATGAGAAAATAACTAATAACCTCTCACATGCTTGAAGACAGTGATCATCCACCCTTCCCAGAGTCTTCTTGACCCCATTTCCTTTCACCTGCCTGCAACAGGCCTGTTTCCCAACTATTGTTAATGATTACTAATTTGTTTAGCATTAACTGAGCTTTCCAATGTTTTGACCCACATTTTCCCAGGCATTTGCTATGATTCTTCAAATCCAGCTCTTTGCCTTCAACATGGCATCAATACATTAACTTCCTTTCTGTTTGTCCTTGATGTGACTGAGAAAGCCAGGTGTTCTGTTTGCAATACCTGGCCCTATGGGATTTCTCCTGTCTTGCTAGGAGTGAGAGGAACTGTGCAGGTGGGCAATCCGTGGGGCGGTCCCTAGGTGAACGCCCAAAGTGCACTCCCGAGGTGACATTCTTCTCATCCTCAAGAGCAGCCATTGTTGAGTAGATTTCCCATCTCTGTCTATGTCGGTGTTATTTTAATCCTTCATTTCCATCAGGATCTTAGAATCACTGTCACCCAGTTGCTGAAGTCACTATGGCTCTTCCAGGAGTTCCCTTTATCTGTCTTCATTTCCCTTTGCTACGGTGAGTTCTTGGGTCTGTGGACACCATCATCCCATGTCTTCTTAGCTAGATTGTCTGGCAAAGTGGGTCTTGGTGACCCAAAAGTGTTTAGCTCTAAGGCTGTTTCCTTATCTTTAAAATGGCTCTTGGTGAGAATGGAACATGTGAATGCTTGTAAGTATCAAGGAATGTGCCTGGCATATAACAAGGGGCTAAAAACACAATTTCCAGGTGCAGCTGCCTATTTCCAGCTGCCACAACCTGCTTCTTTTTGCTGAAAGGCTTTTTTTTTTTGTGGCCACCAGAGCCCTTTCTTCCCATTTGTGCAGTAACCTAGAAGTGCTGAATCATAAGTGGCCCCCAGGAAGAGCCCAGAATCATGTTCTGTTCTATCTCCCAGGGCGTCCCAGTGGGACCAAGCAGCTCCATTTGCTCCCAATGCTGACTTGCTTGCTAACTCCCCCCTCACTGGCTTCCCTCTCTTCCCTGTCTCACTTCCTCACTCCCCTATCAGTATTTCTGGAGATCACCTCCCCATAACCCACTAGCACACAAATCCTTGTCTGAGACTCTGATTCTGGGGAAACTCAACTAGGGCAATTTCTCTAACTGGTCTCCCAAATTCTGGTACTCTTCTCCAAATTGTCTTCTGGATAACTTGTGCTGACACCAAACTTGACATGCATAAAATTACACTTGCTCTCTTCCCCACCACACTAGATTTGCCTGCGTTTCTTAGTAGCCATACCATTCCCCCTAGTCTTTCAAGGCAGAAACCTAGAATTTATCCTACTGTGTCTCGTTACTATTGGCAGCAAATATTTACTGAGTTCCTTTAGTGAGAGTATGACTTTGTGCTGTCCCCCAGCCAGGACTGTCTTTGCTTAGTGGTATTCTTTTTTTCGTCCCTTATGCCCTCTTCACCTCACAGCCAGCCTACTGGCCTCCTTGCCACTACTGTCTTCTAGAAGAGACTCATGACCCTTTATCACTTCCTGTCTCCCTTTAAAACTCACCCCTGGCTCCCCACTGGCTGCCTACACTGGCTATATTTCTCCGATCTTGATATTAACCCTCTGACCTAGCCCAAGCCTAGTTGCTCCATCCCTCACAGCTCACTAGAGTCACTGGAGCTTCCCATGGCCATAACTTTGCTTGTATTAAATTTTGTCCATAACTTAAAGTTCGGACTAAATCCCACTTCCTTCACCACAGTCCTGTCCCCACTGGGAAGCAAGCCTTCCTCTGATTCTTATAGCATGATCAGAAATATTCAGCCATCTTCATTTATTCAATAAAGCACTATGTCCAAGGCACCATTACCAGTAGGGATATATTGATGAGCAAAATAGGCACAGTCCCTGTCCTTATGGAGCTCACAGTACAGGAAGGAGACAGAAATCCAAAAATTATAGAGATGTAAAATTATAAATTGTGTTAAGGAATATTAACAGTATGAGTGAGGGACAAAATGTCAGAGAGTCAGACAAGGGTGTAAGCTAACTTAGATGAAAGGTGGTGGACATTTGGATGAGGGTCTCTTATAGGAGAACTATAAACCTTAAAGGCAGAAAGTCCGTTGCAGCTAGAATTTGATGAACAAAATGGTGGTGGAAAGACAGATGGGGCTGGAATTGTCATCAAAGACAAGATTACTCAGGGTTTTAGAGACTGTAGTGGTCAGGTTTCTGCTGCAATAATGCCACTTAACAAACAGCCCCTCAGTGGCTTGCAATGGCAAGCATTTATTTCTCACTTGTAGTTCTTTCCATTGCCTGTAGTTGAGCATGGTTCAGCTGTAGCTCTGTAGGTCAAGGCTCGAACCTGCCTTCAGGTTGGGCTCAGGACCACTTTTCTGTTGTTCTGGGGCCAAGACTGAAGGAGAAATAGCTACATGGGACAAGCTCTTCTCATGGCTGAGAGTAAACTCAAGAGGGCAATTGGAAACAATGGCCCTTAAGGCCAATGTTTGGAGCTGGCACACTGTTGCTTCTCTCCACATTCCACTTGTCAAAGCCAGTCCTAGGTCAAACTCTATGTCTGTAGAACATGGAAATATACTGGCTCGGCGCCTGTGGCTCAATCGGCTAAGTCGCCAGCCACATACACCTAAGGTGGCGGGTTCGAATCCTCAGCCCGGGCCCGCCAAACAACAGTGATGGCTGCAACCAAAAAATGGCCGGGCATTGTGGCGGGCGTCTGTGGTCCCAGCTACTTGGGAGGCGGAGGCAGGAGACTCGCTTGAGCCCGGGAGTTGGAGGTTGCTATGAGCTGTGATGCCATGGCACTCTACCCAGGGGGATAGCTTGAGGCTCCGTTTTAAAAAAAAAAAAAAAAGAAAAAGAAAATATGCTAACCTAATTCAGAGATGTAGAAATTGCTGCTTCAGTCTTGCAAGTTCCGGCCAACCAGGGTACACAGAAACCACTCCACTGGTATTTAAGCTGGAATGGATAACTACTTATCAAGAGGCAACAAACTGCAGCTGAAACCAGGGTGGGTTTGAATCTGAGTGAAAGCTCCAGAACTATGGGCCAACAGCTGCTCAGGCTCACTCACAGCACTAACCTTGCAACCACATGACTATGCATTTAACATGACTGAATTTCTTTGACCCTACTTGCCATGTTACATTTGGGTTTGATCACATGTAAAAAGTTTCTGAAATGCAAAATTTACTGTATAACACAGAAAATTAGTATATTGACAAACAGAACTTCCAGTAGGCAATGTGCTTTATATTTTCTATAATGAATACTTAGCAAAAGACATCTATAAAAACCTAGCCTATCATTATTAATGATAATAAAAAAGATAAAAAGTACAGTACTTTTAAACTTCTTTGGTTATCTACTTAAAAATCACTGAGGGAAATACTCCAGTGAATATAAATATACAAAATTATGCATATAATATTAGGAGTTCTTAAAGTCCCCTAAAACCTACCCACATAGACTCTAGGTCAAGAAACTATTTTTTTTTTTTTTTTATTGAGACAGAGTTTCATTATGTTGTCCTCAGCAGAGTGTCGTGGTGTCACAGCTCACAGCAACCCCCAACTCTTGGTCTTAAGCAATTCTCTTGCTTCAGCTTCCTGAGTAGCTGGGACTACAGGCACCCACCATTAACGCCCGGCTATTCTGTTGTTGTTGTCACTGTTGTTTAGCAGGCCTGGGTGGGGTTTGAACCCACCAGCCCTGGTGCATGTGGTTGGCACCCTGACCACTGAACTACAGGCACCAAGACTCAAGAAATTATTTTAATGTTTTTTTCAACTCCACTGTTACATAAAGATGAGCGGAAAAAATAATACTTAATAAGTAGCACTTAAAATGTCTCAAATAAAATTCTAAGCAGATTCTTTCTTTGGAGGTTTTAAAAATATATTTAAGGAACATATTCCCTGAAGTAACTTTACCAGTAACTGTTGCAACTTCAGCAGAGAAGGCCTGTTGATTGAGACTGCTTGTTTCAGAATCTATATGAAGAGTGGTTAGACTAGCCACTTCCTGCTCCTCAGCACTCTGATGGTGGCCAGAACCTGAATCCACATCAGCAGAAGATATAATCCCAGTGTCAGCTCCAAAGCCAAAATCTATAGAAAGAATAAATGAATATAAGAGTCCCTATTTTAAACGAAAATATTTATAAAAGACACAGCTAAATCAGCAAAATGATCAAACAACATTAACATTTTTCTGAATCTATTCTATTTGCACACCACTCAGTAAAGTATAAACAATATTATTAACACTCTGAAGATTATAGATTACAGTATAGTAGTGATAAGGTGAGGAAATATGCAATTCTTGAATGCATCTCCCAGTTTTTCAAAAGCCTTCTTCCCAAGGCTTTGACTTTCTTTTTAAAAATTTTGGTGTCCTTTATTTACTGCCAAATATAAAGAATTACAGCAGAATAACTATGTGTTAACAATACTTCCTCAAATACTATTGACTTTTTTTTTTTTTTGCTTTAAATATTTCTTTGTGAGAAGGGGACACCACTTCTACTCAAAAAAGAGAAACATTTTTAGAGTAGCCTTTCATTTTGTTCACCTATTACGCTATGAATTCAGAGGGAATACGTTCCAGCAGCTCAGGGCCCCTTCCACTGGCTATCACAAAGTGTGCTATACCTATTACGCTATGAATTCACAGGGAATAGGTTCCAACAGCTCAGGCTCTTTTCCACTGGTTCTCACAGAGTGAGCTTCTCTGGCACTTTGGTCAAACCCAAGATACCTTTCTCTTTGGCTTCCTTCTTTATCTGACCATTTTCCTTCACACTGCAAGAAGCTATCTCAGCTCTTAAGAGTGTTTAATGTGCTCCATATGCACATTAATCCTCTTGGCAAGAATCTTGCCCTTAACTTAATTGTTTACAACAATACCAACAGCATGCAGGTAGACACTTCCACTTCTGCCACAGTAACATTTGTGTGGCATGCCTTTTTGAAAAGTACCATTCTCTCGATGCCTATGATACCACCTTTGTTGTAGATGTGCATGTATCTGGCCAAAGGAATAACTCATCTTTTCTAAAAGGCCTAGAGAACATGTATGCGGGGTGCCTTACAGGTTTCCCTTGTATTCATCATTTTGGTGAATTACTGGAAGATGGCAGCTCTGGCTGAAAGGAAGTCCACTGATGTCATTTTAACATGGAGCAATTATTCATGAAAGTCTCTGGAAACTGTAGCACTGAACATAATCCAAATATCTGGTTCTCAAGTATGAGTACACAAAACAGTAGTAACTTATGACTGTCCTTTATTTTATTATCAAGGCTATCCTAACATTTTTCTTTCTACATTTTTGGTCTTGTAAGTATCATTTTTTTTATAAAAGAAGATTTTTAAATGATATTAGTTTGGCAAAATAAAGTGGTTTCAACCTGAAGTGATCCCCTGAAACTTCCTTTGGAATTTCCTTGAAAAGTAATATTAAACAAAAATATGTCAGAATCACTATAGAAGTAGCACTGAGGGGAAAGTGATGGCTGTATGATCCTAAGTCAGTTTCAAACTGGAAACAATCAGTATTAAAACATACTACTCAAATGCAAAAAGATACTTGCTGTCAAATTTTCGGCCATCATATTGGAAAGCGCTGAAAGAATCCGAATGACTATCTGAGCTGATAAGATCACTGCTCCCTGCACTGGCAGGAGAAGTCCATTCCGAGGGCACACCTGGGTCATCAATAGGGCGCATCTGGTTCTGCTTGTTTAGAATGTCAGGGAGGTCTTTGGGAATTTCAAGGCTGCCTGGACTACTTCCTCTTCTTGTCATAGTCTAAAAATTCAAGAAGTAGTTTGCCATTAAAAAAAAAAATTGTATTCTTATTAAGCATCTGAAACCTTTTATTTCTAAGATAATCAAAATAAATGCTGAGATACAGGGCCTAAAAGAGAGGGGGAAACACTTGACCCAACAATCTATGTAACTATATGGAGCTGGAGCCTGAACTGTAATTGGTGGTCTGCCTAAAGCAAAGACCTGAGACTCCTAAAGCCTAAGTAAGATCCATGCATTGAATATAAGTTAAAACAGTAGAAAGAGCAAAGTAGAAAAAGCAGCAGCGAACAAAAGACATAGTGGGAGAGAAGAATGATGGCAAAGATGTCCTTCTGTAATGACTCTATAATGATTTTTTACCCACTTAACAAAAAGTTAAACTTTTTGTAAAAAAAGAAATATAATGGCGCTAAGGAGAAATCAAAACCCAAATCAAATATGACCATTTATAAAAAGCAATTCCATATATATTTATCCTTCCCTAACAAGCATTATTAAAGATAAAATAGCTTATATTCTCATCTTGCTATAATCCTTAACAATCAAAATAAAGATTCATTTTAAATCTATTCCAAACTTCTCTAAAATGACTGAACAATACTTGTGCTATCAAGCTATGGGAACTGGGCAAGAACTCCTTCATTGTTATTTTTCCTACTGAGGGTTGGGAACTGGCAGCGTAACCTGTGAACAAAGATTTAAGAAGTATGTGGGGGGACTAAGAAGATAGTAGTTTATACCTGACTATTTGACAAACAGGTATTTCGATCTTTCACGCTGGTGAAAACTACAAGCCTGCTTATTTTACATCTTCAGATTTAAAGATATCTATAAAAATGTAAATTTAAAAACTTTAATTTGAAAAAAAATTAAATTTTGGGAGAAAAGCCAGGTGTAGTCTGTTTATGCCTATAACTCCAGTACTTTTAGAGGTTAAGGAGGGAGGACTGCTTGAGTCCAGGAGTTCAAGACTAACCTGGGTAATGTACTAAGACCTCATCTCTACCAAAAATAACCAAAACAAAACAATTAGTCAGGCATGGTGGGGTGAGACACTTCTCTAGTTCCAGCACTTTGGGAGGTTGTGGCAGAGAAGACTGCTTAAACACAGGAATCTGAGGTAATAAAGAGCTATGATCAGGCTACTGCACTCCAGCCTGGGCAACAGAGCAAGATCTTATCTCTTAGGAAAAAAAATTAGGGCAGGAGGCTGTTTTGAATAAAAATTGCCATATGCATATTATATATATATACTTATATATGCATAAAATGCACAGGTAAATAACTTTTAGTTTCTCTACCCTCCCTTATAAAACCAAATAAAGAAAATAAAACTTACTGAGGCATTACCACTTCGAAGTCGTTCCGCTATAAATTCATCCATCAGATCAGGAACATTAGCACTGCTGCTGCCAATATCACTATTAAGAGGAGGCAGTTTTGGGCTCATGTCCTCTTTATTGACTAAAAATAAATAAATAACTACATGTAGTGAAGAAAAATTTAACTGCATTTTCTAAATTTGAAACAAAAACAACCCAAAACAAGACACTATGCCATATCAATTATTTGCCAAACATGCATATATGAATAATTTCCCTCCTTTTAGATTTAATTTTAAGAATTAGTAAATTGATATTTACTTTATTTAACTAAGCAGATGTTAGTCAATCTTCAGGATAACCTTAAACAGCAAGAAAGCTTATAGATAAGCACTAGCTGAAGTTAGGTTAATATTGCCTATAAAGAAACTGGTATATTTATCTTTCTTCCTGCCTCTATACTTCTATTTAGAGCCTTAATAATTTATAATGCCATTTTTCCCAAAACATATTTTCTAGGAATATATCCCTTGAGTCTATGCAAGTCTCTGTTGAACACAAATATATTTAGGTTTGGATATTTTTAAATAAAAATACTGATGTTGATATAATGTTGCTTCTATTCACTATAAAATCTAATTTTAGTGCTTTAAGAAAAAAGAGGCTCCTTTTCACCAAGGTGTTTCTTTAAAAAATAAACCATGAAAGTTATTTTGATTTTTTTTATGAATACATTATGATTTATATTAACATTAAAGTTTTAAACTTGGGAAACTAACAGAAAATAATATTATTTATGTTATTACCATGCTAGTGAAAATTTGATTTCTATCAATAAAAAAAAAGTCAGCACTGTCTGTATTCCCAATGAACTACAAAGCATTTCAGGCTAAAAAAATATACTAGTTAGAACCTCATTGTGAAATACCATTATCTTTATATTACTAGCCAGGCTGTGCTAAGCTGTCAAATACTGCCCTCAGGTGGCATTAAGGGTTCAATGCAAGATGCATTATACAGCGCTGTTAATCATGCTAACAAAACCATGTTAAAACAAATAAAATCAAAACCTACCTTACTGCTGAAAGTTAATTTTCTATATCTGTAAAGTTATTTTAACTTGAATCAAGACAAAACAGTTACCATAATCTTGCTTTCTTTCTATAATCTGTCCATAGAGGTTCCATATTTAAATCATGATCGGTTATCATGAAACCTTTATGCACATCTAAAATCTCAGAAAAAAGAAAGTAATGATAAGTGTTTCAAGGCCATAACTTGCATTCTATACAAATGAATGCGAAACTAAAACGTCTATGGCACGTTTGGAAATGGCTCAAATGAAAAGTGATTAAATTCACTTTGAGATTTAAGAAATAATTTCCTCTTCAATGAAAGTTAACTATAATGTTGGTGCTGGTTACAAGACCTTAATTTTTATTATGTTTAAGTAATTTTCTACCAAAAAAAAATTTATGACCAAATAGATCAGTAAAAATAAATGAACTCAATTAAATATGGCTGCTGCCCTTTTAAAAGATAAACTGTAAGAGGACAGAGAAGAAAGAATAATGACTACTTAGTAAATGTAATTTCTAGACCCATGTGGTACATACTCAGAACACTGATTTCAGTAGCCTTTGAAAGGTCGTTAAAATTTTCCTATTATCAGTGGTGCCCGTTGCTTAGTGGGTAGGGCACTGGCCACATACACCTAGGCTGACAGGTTCAAACCTGGCCTGAGCCAGCTGAATAACAACAGCTGCAACAAAAAAATAGCCGGGCGCTGTGGCAGGTGCCTGTAGTCCCAGCTACTTGGGAGGCTGAGGCAAGAGAACCACTTAAGCCCAAGAGCTGAAGATTGCTGTGAGCTGTGACAGCACAGCACTCTACAGAGGGTGACAAAATAAGACTCTGTCTCAAAAAAAAAAAAATCCTATGATCTTCCTCTTTCCTATGTTGTTCAGCAGCAAAGAGGTTTAACTAAATGCCTTATAAGGGAAATTAGTAATTTAAATAAACATTTTATGCTGGGAAAAATACAGCTGGGAAAAGGCGCATGCATAACCAAACAGAGAGAAAGCAGTGACCATCCCAAAGCTTTTTGATTGCTTATAGCTTGCTTCAGTTGCATTAAGCCAAACTGGTGCTGCCTTTCTCCTTTTGCGCTCTGCACACTGTTAGTGCTCACCTGCAGCTTTCCTTCCAAAATAGCCCATTACATGACTGTACAGATCCCTCAGTGGAGCCTCTGGTGGCATTCTGTTCTGCCTCTGTGGGGAAACATTTGCCTTCGGCTTCGAAAGAGCATGTACAACAGATTTATAAACGCCACCCAGGGAGCCCTGCTGTAGTCCTGCCTCATGATTTGATGACCTAAGAGTACTACGACTACCTAACTGATTATTTATAATTCCTTCTTTTTGTAATACGGTGGTGGGAATCTCAGTGGACTCCTTCACTGTTTTACTACTTACTGAAACTGTGCTAATTGTATCTAGTGGCCTATACACACCAGGTTTCACTAGCTCTGAACCACCATCTGAACTGGTGTGAATGTTGCTGGTGCTGCTGTTGCTACTACTGCTACTGAAGCCACTGAGTTTCCGTAGTCTCATCTTCCATGGAGCCTCTTTGTTTTCCAGAGGATTATAAAATTGGACTGACTCAGTGGATGGTCTAAAAGTAACATGAACACTATTTCGTTTTTTAGTGGCAATTTTCATGATTTTGGCTCTATGAGTTACTGTTTCAGACAAACTCCTTTTAGTTGGAGAAAGCTTGCTAGTATTTGTAACATGAGGCATTCTGCGATTAACAGGTGCTTTTAATGTTGTTTTCTTGGCACGCATAACATGTGGAACAGTGATTTTTTCGTTAATTTGTACACCCTTAAGCTTTTCAACTAGTGTTACATCTACACAAGCATCTAATTCTGTAGCTGTTTGTCTATATAGATTTTTCCTTTTCTCTTTATCACAAGAAGTATCTGAACTAGGCTCCAATGACTGTTTCTCACTGTTTAGTTGCTTAGATTTTTCAGAAGTTTGTGTTCTAATAAAACTGTCTGATTGGTTAGGTGCAACATTACTCATGAAGACAGCTGAGTTTGGTTCCTTTTGAAACTGTGTGTTTTCAGAAGTCCCAACAAAAGAGGTGATATTTTCTGATTTAATTTCCTGATCTATATATTCTAACTTATCTAAGGATAATCTTTCATCCCTATTTACTGCAAAAATCACTTCCTGAGAAGCTGCATCTTTATTCATCTCATTTTTACTCTGATTTTCCTGGTTTTCCTTAAAATATTCTTTCAGGGACGAAAGAAGATCGTCATCTCCTTCAAGGTCAATGTATTGGATTTGTTCAAAAGCTGAATCTGCAAGTTCTACCGGACCTATTAAATGACAAAGATGGTCATATATGCTATCACCAACTTCCAGAGAAGACTCTCTACTATGAGTATCAGTGATGTGGCTTTCAGTGGATCTAGTTATTGAAGAAGCCTCTGTGGAACTCTGCAAGCTTGGTGCATGACGGGATGAACTGTCAATGACAGGAACTGCACCTTTGGCTCGTTCAACAGTGAATGGTTCCAAGATGTCAGAAGTGCTGCTACTTCGAGGCAATGGCTGCTCCTCATTCAAAGCACCAAAGACTTCATTTCCAGTGTCTTCACTTTGTGAAAAATGTCTGACTCTAGTTGAGCGGGGAAGTATTTGAGCATCATCAATATCTGCAAAAGAAAAAAATTATATAGAGTAGGAACTGCATGAATATAAAAAATAGGTATTAATTTTATACCCTAAAGCATATGCTTTTTAAAATAAAAGTTCTGAGATACTTGTTATAAGCTCAATGAAAAAAATAAATTAAAAATGCAAATTTGTTTTTTAAAAAAAGATGGGCACAAGCCAATATAGTATGTAGTGTCAATGAATTAGAAAACTATCAAAATACATTTTAAAATGTTAACATGCAAAGAAACAGACAGTGAGGCGATGAAACATTTGGAAGTGCAGTTAAAGATAGAGCTGTGCCAATAAATCAAGCAATTCAAACTTGTTATTCAATTTTTCTTACTTAAGTTCCAAGTGGAAAAAATAGATCTTAACACATAAAGCTGATCTAACTATCCCACTGTATACTCTTACAGGGTCTCACATAAATGCTCCTGTTTCCTTCCTAATCAGGCAAGCTGTGTCATCTTTTCTTCAAATCTTGCTTATCTCTTAAAACAAATTATTCGAAATGGAAATCTCTATCTGCTTCCTCAAGTTCTCTTTGTCAGAAAACTATCTTATTGGGCTGGGCACAGTGGCTCATGCCTGTAATCCTAGCACTCTGGGAGGCTGAGATGGGTGTATTGCTTGAGCTCAGGAGTTCGAGACTAGCCTGAGCAAGAGCAAGACCTCATCTCTAAAAACAGCCATGTGTTGTGGAGGGTGCCTGTAGTCCCAGCTACTTGGGAGGCTGAAGCAAGGAAATTGCTTGAGCACAAGAGTTGGAGGTTGCTGTGAGCTATGATGCTACATCACTCTACTGAGGGTGACAAAGTGAGATTCTATCTCAAAAGAAAAAAGAAAACTATCTTATTTTACTGAGATGTTTTACTTTATTAGTAATAAAATCTATTCATTGCCGTCAAATAAAGTCAGTATGTTATTAAAAAATTAATTGTACTTTTTCATTTTTGACCAAAATACAATTTATGTCTGCTAAGAAGAAATCTTGCCTGCCTGGGACAGGCACTTTCCATTAATAATTATCAAACTCTAAAAACTGTATCTATGGTTTCTGAGATCTCTTTTAAAGAATTAAACATTTTAGAGTTTAAATGGATATTCTGAGATTACCTAATTTAACTTTTTACAGAGGAAAAAACTGAAGCCCAAAGAGTTTAAGTTACTTTCTCAAATTTATAATCATAACAGATTGAAAAACAGGTTTAGAGTTCCATATCATTGTATTATTTTCACTGCCTTAAGTGTTATATGTATGGTAAATCCGTAAAAATCTTTATGAAATTGAATCACAAGATAAAGTATCACTCAACTATTCAGATATATATAAATTCTGAAACAGGAATTTTAGAAGTAAAAACAACGTCCATAAATACATCGTGGTCTTTACGCTACCTAGAAATAACAAAAAATTTGCTCTCAGAAAGCTATATAATGAATTAGGATTAAAAAAATTGAAAAGTCAGCTGTTGCTACTTATTAGGTCTGTAACCCAAAAGTTAAATGCAATAGAACTATAACTGAACTATTAAAATAAGAAAATTTAGATCCAGAGGAAAACAGTGACTTGTTCAAGATCACAATGCAATTTGTTGACCCTACTATGTTTAGAACTTAGATTTTTTTTACTCTGGGACTCCAAGACTAGTTTCCTCATTGATAAAATGAAGACAGTCATTCAAAGTATTTTCAAAATCCATACTATAGATAAAAGGAGGCTAATCCTTCTGCTATTTCATTAATAGCACCCTCTGTGCAGTCCCAAAGGATCTACTTTACTTAAATTAGATCAACAATGGTTTGTATTATGCCAAAATTCTAGCATATTCCTGAAGATGTACTGGTGGATCATATATATAGGTCATACACGTATCTCCTGAAGTTGAAACAATTAAATTTTCTTTTTTTTGCCAGTAAGCTGAGGGGAATAAAAAACTTTAAAAACTGACATTGTCCTTCTTCCTCAAGCATTCCACTTAGAAATGTTTCTAAATGAAAAGCAAACCATTTCCTTAAAAACTTCACGTTTATGCAGTTCTACTCATTAGTATTTGTTATTCCAACAGATAACTAATGCATATGTGTGCATCTTGATAAGTGGGATCATTGTGTTTTTTTATATCTCTCATAATATTAGAGATATCTGCCTTGAGGACAGATTATATTCAATGTGCATGCCAAGTTTCTCTCCACAGGAGTCAGCTAAAGGATAAAGACTGCATAACTTTCCTCTTTAACTTCTTAAGAGTTTTATAGTTGCAATTTTATTTTACCAAAGTTCAAAATTAAGATTAAAACATTAAAATCTAATGTTAAAAGACCTGGAAATAGATGAACTTCAGAAACATATTAATTTGTAGTTTTCTTTATTGATATTTCATAATTTTTCCATTCTGAAGAAACCAGGAAAGATGGTTGTGAAGTTCTATGTGTAGGAATTTCTTCTCAAGCCCAGCCCTGACCTTACTATTGGAAAACGTAACCATTTTCTTAGCCTAAGTGTTTTTTTCCCTAAAATTTGGTACTACATACGAATGCCAACTTTCATGCATGTTTAAGAGAGCAAGTAAGAGTTTTTTTTTTAAAATGAAGTGATTATTTTTCTACCACTAATGTAGTATTAGAGATTTAAAAAAATTTTTTTTTAAATCTTAAGCTTTAAATATAGTTCTTTCATGGATATATAACAATTGTATAAAATCAAAGAAAATAACTACTGAAAGGATACCAGTATTAGCACTTGAATGAAGCATAATTGACTCTAAAGAGCCTTATATTTATCAAGCAATTACAGTATATGTGAACTTTATGGAGGAGAAAAAGAATAAAATAATATACATACTATTTTCTACACGTGAGGCACTGTTCTAAGCCCCTTACCTATAACTCACTCAATCCTTCAAACAACTCCATGAAGTAATGTTATGATCCCTGTTTTATAGATGAAGAAACTGTTTAAAGAACTTGCTTAACATGACACAGCTACAAAGTGAGCAACTTTCATTAGAAGGCAGAAGTTACTCAATACTCTAAATCTCTTGAATAATATATGCTATATGTGTTTTGTACTTATAAAATAATCCATTATCTTTTTAAAGTAAAAAGTTGGTAAAAATTATATTATTATCAAACTATAAAGCAGCATAGTTATTTATCCCTATAAAATTAAGAATCTTTGGCTCAGCGCCTGTAGCTCAGGGGCTAGGATGCCAGCCACATACACCCATACACCAGGGCTGATGGGTTCAAACCCGGCTGGGCCTGCCAAACAACAATGACAATTACAACAAAAAAATAGCCAGGCATTGTGGCAGGTGCCTGTAGTCCCAGCTACTGGGGAGGCTGAAGCAAGAGAACTGCTTAAGTCCAAGGGTTTGAGGTTGCTGTGAGCTGTAACACAGGACACAGGACCAGGACGCTCTACCAAGGGTGACATAGGGAGACACTGCCTCAAAAAAAAAAAAAAGACAATCTAAGATTCTTAGGGCCGGCCCCATATTCTGGGTGTGACGGGTTCAAGCCCAGCCCTGGCCAAAACTGCCAAAAAAAAAAAAAGGATAAAAATCTTAGAACTCAAACTTAAGCAAACAAATATTGATAAACTATTCAAAGGAAAACAACTGAAAAACTTTGTACTTACTAAATAGCTAAAAATAATGGTGACATCAGGTTTTTTAAAAAATGCTGTTCAAAACAATTCAAATATGCTGCTTATTCACTTAAACTTGAGAAAAGAAGCCATTAAGTTAAATTTTAACCAAAAGTATTAGAAACCATTTAATAAGCAAAACAGCAAAACAAAAAGAATTTTAATAAATTTTTAAAAACCCACTTTTAAATGCTGAGAAAATGCTTCCTGTGAAATCTACAAAGTTATAGAAATGTCATTTTATCTCTGTGTTTCTTTAATAATGTTTAGCATTAATATGTGCAAATTATTTCTAGATTAAAAAATAGTATTTTCCCTAAATATTCTGTTTCAAAGAAAAGTTTCTTTTGGTATTTTGAAAGGTAATCTGTACATTAAAGTACTATGTATACCATTAGCTTATAAAATATAAGGAAAAAATATTCCTTTCCACTACAATTAAGTTTCTCAAGGATTTTTATCTTGTTTATCATAATATCCCCATGTCTGAAAGAGTACTTGTTACATAGTATGGGCTTACTATACTGGTAGAAGGAAAGCATCTCTTTTACAAAAAAAAATTAGTAGCTGCTAATAGGTAAAAATCAAGTTAGTTCCTTAGGGGAAAAAACCCTTCAATTATAATACTAACATATGACTAGAAAATTTTAATGAATTCTGAAATGATTTACAGAACTAAGTATCAAAATCCCCTTTACTAAGGTTAAATTATCTTCTTGGTCAAGCACAACTGTTAGCTGGGGTGATACAAGAAATCATATAAAATGACTTATAAGCTTAAAACAAGATCAAATAAATAAATTTCATTTTAAACCAATAAAACTTAGCCCACAAAACTTATTTCTTTTATTCTAATAATGTTCTACTGACTTTTGAGTTCTGAACATAGGTGACCAATATTTTTTTTATGTTAAAAAAATGATAGTACTTTCTTTATAAACATGTAATATAAAGCCTATTTAAAGTAGCTTCAAATTCTTAAGATGTTCTTTCTAAAAAAGTAACATAAGTTATTTCAACAACAACAACAACAAAAATCTAATTTGGAATTGTGCCATAACCAGCAGACTGTAGGTAAAAAAGCTGTAAAAGATTAATATCCTATTGCATATTAAAGATAGGAAAAAATTCCTTAGCTGTATAAAGAAGGACCTACTTGTTTGATTAGAGATGAAAACTTGTCCTCCTAATTGGGTATAAATTAGGAATAGGACAGGGGCATAAAGATACCATTTTTTTCTCCTGATAGGCATAAAACAGAAGTACAAAGACAAAAATATTTTGTTTTATAGAGTTCAAATAATATAGCACTGTTAATAAAAAAAGATCAGCCCCCAAATATTAGCAGCCTGCATATTAACACTATGGCCTACACAGACCAGAGTCTAACAGCAACAAAAATGACAAATCACCAGTTTTGAGAACTGGTTGGAAGAAAGTGAGTCTGTAAACTTAATTTCAAGATGAGAAACCCACAGTATTCAACTAGAAAATAATAAATAAGCCAACAGCTGCAGAAGTATACACCAAGTTGCCTGCTACACTTATGTACTTTTCTATCCCTTCTTTCACTAAGGTGTAATTCTTGGCAATAAAAGTTAATTTACTTAAGAATGATGATTGCGGCTCGGTGCCTGTGGCTCAAGTGGCTAAGGCACCAGCCACATACACCTAAGGTGGTGGGTTTGAATCCAGCCCGGGTCCGCCAAAAACAATGATAGCTGCAACCAAAAAATAGCCGGGTGTTGTGGTGGGTACCTGTGGTCCCAGCTACTTGGGAGGCTGAGGCAGGAGAATTGCTTGAGCCCAGGAGTTGGAGGTTGCTATCTACCCAGGGGGATAGCTTGAGGCTCTGTTTCAAAAAAAAAGAATGATGATTGAGATTTCTGTTTTCTCTCTAATCCATTTATCAGGAAAATAATGACTGGGTTACCAAAAGCAGGAAAGAGTCCAGGAAAAGTGTAGTGGTTGCCCAGACACCAGAATTGATGGAGCTATGAAAAATTATGTTAGATGTCTGTGTCTCAACATACTGTATCAAATTTGATATATATTTTTTCAACTGTTAAACCTGAGTCTCATGTTATGAAATAAGTGTCACTAACATAGTGCTGATGTCCTCAAGCTGCTCCCCAGAGCGTAAGAAAACTTGTGCAAGGATACTCAGCTATTTAGCTAGTTTAGTCTATGGCTGTATATGAATATAATGGTATATTACATAGCATCACACTCACAACAATGTAGGTGGTGGCATGGACATCTAACCAACAATACTGGAGGAGAAAAAAAGGGCTGGACAGTAAAGGGCTACTTCGAAAACTGATGGTTCATACTTAAAGATTTCAGTACATTTTTTAAGAAAAAGAACTAAAAGGACTTTTTAGGTTAATTTCAGGTTAATGTGAAGGTACAAACAACCAGGTTACAATATTTGCATTTATTAGGTAGAGTCCCTCTTATAGTTTTGTCCCACACTCCAAAGGTGGGCCATACACCCTTACATTGTGCCCATTCAAGGGTATCAAGTGAATATTATTCTGACAAATTTTATATCTAACCATTAGCTAGAGTGACTGTCTTGAGTAGTTTTTCTAGGTTTGTGTGTATGTATCAGTTCTATAACTCCTGACCTTGGTCTATAGATCAGGAACTATTTTATTATTGAGTTCATTTACACCAGCTCACATGAGGGAGAGACATAAAACTATGGAAAAAAATTTATTTTTTCCCTTCATTAGTTTACTTTCCTTATTTATTCTCTTTTTATATCAAATATTGTAAGGTAAAATTTACCTAAACCTTGGAAGAAACAAAAGCAATTAAAAGTAATTTGGTTGAGGATCTAAATTTAGTGATTTTTGTTTTTTAAAGTTAGCACTATTTTTACAAATCTCTATTCATATTATTCCTTCTTCTCTTTTCTTCCTCACTCTGTACTTAATAGCTGAAGCAGCAGCAAACTCTAGGCTTTTAATTTGCTTCCAAGAATCACATGAACAATTACCAATCGATTAGTGCAGATTTTTACAACGTAAACATGAATGATCCTACCCAATTTTCATGGTATTTGTTTTTTTAATTATAAGGTTAGTTCAGTATTTTCCAAACTTGTTGTCTCTGGAACTTTAATGTACAAGATATTAATATGTGTTCTCGGATAGCTGCTCTATGCTTAAATTTAAGAAATATTAAGTTATGGGTGGTGCCTGTGGCTCAAAAGGGTAGGGCGCTAGCCCCATATGGTGGAGGTGGCAGGTTCAGCCTTGGCCAAAAAAAAAAGAAATACTGAGTTATAAAAAGCTTTGAAATTTTTTAACAGGATTTTGGGGGGCCTTTTGTATGTTGATGTGCACTATGAATCTTTAATCTTTTCCTTTATACATCTATTTACATCTCCTGTTAAGTATTCAAAATTTACACATCAGTTTGGAAAATGCCAACTTCATTCTCAAGTCAGTTCTCAGTAAAGAAAAGGTTTTGCTATTTTTAAAATTATGTAGCTCCCTGACTCTTTGATGCTCTAAGACAAAAACAATTTTTCATTCCAAATAACTCCAATTATGCTTTTGTATTTTGACACATTAACTAATATGTAAGTTGTATTTAACTCACACTAGTTTTGAGCCTGGAGCCTCATGAAGAGGTAAAACCTCTACTTACTGTTTCCACTGCCAATCAGCACCTCTCTCCCACCTCCTGTTCCAGCAGGTGTTCCAGCCAGCACGCCTAGGCAAGCCACACATGCTGGATTGTGTTCTCCAATTACCATAACTTCTGATTGCACATTTCCCCTTAAATGTCTGCCTGGCAGCTCTTTGAACAAAATCTGTATGATAGTATGTGACACATACTAAGGGGGTATGATTCAGAGGTAATCATCCAGGACCACTTGAGGTCCACTCTAGACACAACTAAATACCTGTGGAATAACAAAAGTCTCAAATCTCAAAAACAAATTCAATAAGTACGTCATGAGTTACATACAACTTACGTGGCACACAGTACAAAAACTGATTTTAGTGCTACGTAAGCTGCATGTAACAAACGCACAGAAAACAAAAAAGAACTAAGTTTTCATTAAATTAGAAAGGACTGTTTTGTTTTCAAAGTTTTTATTCTATTTTCTTAATAAAATGCCGTGGCCCCAAGGAAAAAAAATTGTTTCTGGTGTGGCAATGTGTTAAATGTAAAGATGCATAAAAAACTGGCAGCAAAAGCAGTTTATGGATGGAAGGAAAAAAGAAGAGTGACTTTTATAGTATCAATAAGTTAGCACTGGTTTTGCAAGATTATGTATATTTTTCACATACTTTTACATAATCTGCATTTTCACATACTTTTACATGTAATCTGCATTTATTGCTAAATGTTAATTTTATTTATTAGATTTCTTTTGTTTTAGTAGCTAGTGTCTTGACATATCCAAATCTTTAAAGTTATCATAAAAGGTATCTTATCCCAGACAGGAAAACAAAAACAAATAAAACAGCCACTTAGAAAATCCTTTAAACATTCTTCATAAATCTTTAAATCATAAAATCATTTTAAAAGTCAACCTTTCTGAATTATATATTTATGGCAAAGCAACTTTTCACTCTGGCTAAGGCACTACTTAGAACATTTAAAAGGAATAAACTTATCTTCATTTATATTTGCTTTTTAAAAATATTTTAGCATTTAGCATGAATATTTGCCAAACTATTAAGTTGTGGACAGGAAATTTTGTAAAACTCTTAAGATTCTGAGAAAAACACATCTTCCTGACAGTTTTTAAAGACAGCAGTATCTGATCCAACCAAACTTTTAAGAATAGCCAAAACTCATTTTACTTTTTCTAAACATATCATTCAATTCACACTAAATATTTTAAATATATATTTAAAGGTACCTAAGAGAAGTTTATAATTGGGAGCTTTCTTTTAGCTCTAACTTAGTTATAAGAAACATTGTTTTGTTTGCCAATTTAGTTAACTAAATTACAATCGGAAGTAAGCAAACAAAATTTGTGCTACTTACATAGCAATCAATGTACAGTACCTAAATGGAGCACTGAAGAGACATAATAGCCAAAGTAGCTATTTACAGATTAAACATAACATGTGAAAGAAACATGTGCCACATTCTCCCATCTATTAAAAATGTACCTTATTCCTTCCATACACTTTCTAATCTTATAATGATTATTTAGGTTGCCTAACCTTACTGGTATAAAATATATTCATTCATATATCAAATACTTATTGAACATCTAGGTTTAGACTGAGGTCAAACTTTCTATTTTATTATTGCCATCAATTAAATTGCAAAATCTCTACCAAATTCATAATGAACAATTTCTAATTATTTGTACTATAGTTTCAAATGTAATTGGTATTGAAAGAGATGGTACTTGACTATTTCTCAAAAACATCATGAAGAATATTTCTGAAGTCAATGTTTCCTGGTCAAGGTATCCTGAACAAGAAAATACAAACATATCGTATCCAATACTTAAATATTATTTTTTCATTTTGAGAAAGGCAAACACTAAGTTTTTTCATTATGGCATTTCCAAAGAAAAACAAACACAAGACACATGCAGATATGTATCTGCATCTACATATGTTTAACTCTCAATTATGTTACTCCTTTTGGTTTAGAAGAAATCTCTGATCAAAGGGATTAGGAATGGCAGCAGTGATTTTACCTATAATATTATTATTAATAAAAATGCACCTTCCCTCATATAAGCCTATAAGCCTACCCTCATGTAAATTCCACTAGGAACTGAAAGGTCTGGAAATAGGTTTGGGAAAAAACAACAACAAAAAAGCAGCCTCACCAAAACTGGCAATGTCAGGGAAACACTCTTAAGAAAAGTGTTAGGAACGTACTTAAGAACACACAGGTAAATTTCTTTGAGCTAGCACAAATTGCACAGTAATTGTGCTCAACACAAGTTTGTGTCTGTCTAAAAGACAAGACACTATATGATTTTATTTATAAAACAATATTTTTTAAAAAAAACGAAGACCAATCTATGGCGATGGAAATCAAAATACGGTTATGGAGATGGGGGAGTAGGTGGTTCCTAACTCAAAACGCGTTCAACTTCTGAGGTAACAAAAGCATTCTATATTTTGTTTGGGGTGTTGATTTGTAGGAGTGTGTACAATTCTCAAAACTCACTGAACTGAACCTACGGATCTATGCATTTTATTATATGTTAACCAAACCTTACTTAATAAAAGAACAGACCATCCTAGTACTGGGGATGAAGGTCCTGAGGCAGAACTGGAAAACTAAGCAGGTTTTGAAGCTCCTTGGAAGCTGGGGCTTCAAAGAATGGTTTAAAAATAAATGAATCCTTAGAATTCTATATATTATTATATCTTATAAAATACAAAGACTTATTCCAACACAACTTTAAGCTTACATACGTTTCCCAACTACTGACTGTCCTTACTTAGTTCCATTACTATGGATGATAGAGAATAAATACTATTAGTCAAAACAACAGGAAATTAAGTCAAGGTTCTGATTATCTTCAAAGTTATCTCTTGTGAAATATCAGTAAGTATACATTACTAATACTTTTAACCACCTGAGAGGAAGGAAAAAAATCAAACATAAACAAAAAAATTAGCCATTAACAACCAAACATATTGGACATTGGCACAGCACTAAACTTCGCACTTCCAGAATGAACTGCAAAGACAGCATTAGAGTTCAAATAACTCAACATGTTGATTTCTCAATCACTTTCCCAGTTTCCCATACCTCCCCCAAAGAAATTAACTTTAAAGAGTGTATTTGATTAAGCAAAATTTGAAAGCAGAGGATTAAAAAGTGAAAAGGTGGTGCAGAAATTAGCAGAGGTGGCACTACCTGAAAGCTCATCAGAAAGGGGAGTGAGAACAATATCAGGCAAGAAGGGTTTGGAAGTATGGATCAGAACAGGAGCACTTTTAGCACTGCGTATATAGGCCGATGGCAGAGCACATTCACCAATGGATCGGCTTCTCATGGCTTTAAAAAAGGAAAAGAAAGAAGTGGGGAAGGAAAAAAGAAGAGTGACTATAATGAAAGGCTTGTGTCACAGAAAAAGCAGCAACAGAGAAAACTAAAAGATACAAAGGAAGGAAATTTTAAATTAAAACATTTCAGCACGGCAAATACTGGCAAGCTGTAAGAAAAGAAATCAGAGAACACACACCACACTCTGAATGTAAATTTTTTGGCATAAAGCAGGAAAATGCTCTTTATTATTAGCCATTACAATGGACTAGCATTAAAAAAAACCAGCAGACACTTTAATTAGCATTATTTTCTCAAAACCAAGGGTTGAGAAATTCATTGAATGACACATTGAAAAGAACTCAATATTATTAGTTCAAAGAAATTTTGGAAACCGTGTTTGGTAACTGTGAACTATTCTTCTTACTAAGGCTAAATTCTAAGAACAAATCATTCCTATTTTCATATGCTTCACCAATTAAAGTTTCCAAATCATTCATAGGTCTTCCTTAGAAACTTTTATGTAATTCATAAACAAAAAGTTTTAGTTTCATGGTTAGTATTTATTCCTGGTAGAGGAGAATGCTAATCAAATCAGTATTTCTTAAAATGTAACAGTGTAATTAAAATTTTTAGGTAGAAACATTTCTAGAAAACAAAATTTGCAATCAAGAATCAAGTACTTAAGAATAAGAAAAATAGACAAGTTTGTCCTTATTCAAATCATAAACATATAAAAACTTAAAAGATTGTTTTTAAAGATGAGCTTTAAACCAGTTTTTAAAAATTTTATTTGGAGTTGCATTTGATAATTTTTTAAAGAGAGTCACTATATCCACAAACCTAAAGACAAATTTCTAGTTCACTTCAAAATAAATTAATAATCAAGTCTACACTTTGCAGAGATTTTTTTTAACCTTTTATTTTAGTGACTTGTCATTAAATGAAGTTAGACGTATTTATGGATGTACAGAGGTTCTAAAAGAAACAATACTGCATGAAACCCACTGGGGGGAAAATATTTGAATATTAACATCAATTTAACATCCGTTTTTCCCTGATTACTGAAAACATGGGGGTCCCAGATGTCTAAATTCCTTAGCTTGTCACAGGACCTTCTAGCAGACTTGTCTACAATTTACCACTCACTGAAGTTTCATTTCCTTTTGCTGTCCTCTCATGCTGCTGTCATTCAGAATTTTACATTATTCTCTAAAAATAGAGTGCTTTTTCATCATCACAGCATGTCTTTGTATGTTACTAATGTCCCTGGTCTTATTTAACCTAGCAAGAAGTTTATCAGCCTTGTCAATATTTTCAAAGAACCAGCTTTTGGTTTTGCTGATTTTTCTCTAGTGATTTCCTATTTTCAACTTTACACATTTCTGCTCTAATTCTTACTATTTCTTTTCTTCTGATAACTTTGGATTTAAATTGCTCTTCTTATTTTTCTGATTTCCTAAGGTAGAAGTTCAGATTACTAATTTTTGATCTTTCTTCTTTTGTAATATATGCTTTTGATGCTATAAATTTCCCAAAGCACTACTTTTGTTGGTTGAATCCCACAAATTTGACAAGTTTTATTTTCATTTTGTTCAAAATATTCTAAAATTTCTCAAGAGATTTCTTCTTGAGCCCCATGTGTTATTTAGATTAGTGTGTTGTTTAATCTCCTAAATATTTCGGAGTTTTCCAACTATCCTTCTGTTACTGATTTCTAATTTAAATGCATTATAGCCAGGGGGCACACTTTGTAACATTTCTATTCTTTTTAATTTGTTAAGATATGTGTGATGACCCAGAATGTGGTCTATCTTGGTGAATGTTTTGTCTGGGTTTGAGAAGAATGTGTAATTTGCTTTCTTTCTTTTTTTCGGAGACAGAATCTTACTTTGTGGCGCCAGGTAGAGTGCTATGGTGTCATCATAGCTCACAGCAACTTCAAACACTTGGACTCAAGCAATCTTGCCTCAGCCTCTTGCGAGTAGCTGGACTACAGGTGCCCACCATGACACCAAGCTACTTTTTCTATTTTTAGTAGAGATGGGGTCTCAGTCTTCCTTGGGTGAGTTTCGAACTCCTGAGCTCAAGGAAGCCACCTGCCTCAGCCTCCCAGAATGTTAGGGTTACAGGTTCATGTGAATGAGCCACTGCATCCAGCTAAGCTGCTACTCTTTAAAGAAGCAATCCATAGAAGTCACAATTAGATCTAGTTAAGTCCTGGTACTAGTCAGTTCAACTGTATCCTCACTGATTTTCAGCCTGTTGGATCTGCTAATTACTGATAGGAAGGTGCTAAGTCTCCAGCTATAACAGCAGATTTAACTATTTCTCCTGGCAGTTTGATCACTTTCTACTTCACATATTTTGGTGCTCTATTGTTAGCAGACAAACATTAATGCCTAAGGTGGCTATGAACTGCCCCCTTTTTCCTTGAAGTCTGCTGTGTCTGGAAATTAATTTAGTCAGGTACTACATAATGTTTCAGTCAACAATGGACCCATTATACAACGGTAGTAACAAAAGACTATAATGCATTTTTTTTTTTTGCAGTTTTTGGCCAGGGCTGGGTTTGAACCCACCACCTCCAGCATATGGGGCCAGTGCCCTACTCCTTTGAGCCACAGGCGCCGCCCTATAATGCATTTTTATAGTACTTTCTCTATATTTAGATACATAACACTTAACCATTGTTACAACTGCCTACAATATACACAGTACAGTAACATGCAATACCTATTTATAACCCAGGAGCAATAGGCTATACTCTGTAGCTTCCGTGTGTAGGCTATACCATCTAGTTTGTCTAAATCAGGGGTCCTCAAACTTCTTAAACAGGGGGCCAGTTCACTGTCCCTCAGACCATTGGAGGGCCAGACTGCGGGCTCTGGGATGAGTTGGCTGCTAAGCAGGACAGGCAGCAGCGGCAAAAACACCTGGTGGGCTGGATAAATGTCCTAGGTGGGCCGCAGTTTGAGGACACCTAAATACACTCTCTGATGTTTACAGAATGACAAAATCACCTAATGATGTAATTCTCAGAATGTGTTCCTATATTAAGCAATGCATGACTATATAGTTACTACCCTTCTCTTTTGATTAATGTTAGCATAGTATACTACCTCCATCCCTTTATTTTTAATCTGTCTAATCTATGTGACTTTATATTTTAAGTGGATTTCTTTTAGGCAACATACAGTTCAGTATTGTTCTTCTATCCACTGAGATGGTCTGTTTTTTAACTGGTATATTTATTTAGACCACTAATGTTTAAAGTGATTACTGATATACAGTTTTCTATTTATTGCCCTTAATCATTAATATCATGCATTTTATTTATTTTTTGTGAGGTAGGGTCTTACTCTGTTGCTAAGGCTGGAGTGCAGTGGCATGATCATAGCTTAATGCAACCTTGAACACCTAAGCTCAAGCAAGCCTCCTCTTCTCAGCTTCCTCAGTTTCTAGGATTATAGGTGTGTCTATACAAAATGTTTCATATTTTGTAGAGACAGGGTCTTGCTATGTCACCTATGCTAGTCTCAAACTCTTGCCTTCAAATGATGCTCCTGTCTTGGCCTCCTGAAGTGCTGGAATTATAAACATGAGCCACTGTGCCTAGTCTAACCAAGCATTTTACATGAATTCTATTTTTTCTCTTCTCTTAGTATATATATAAAAATTATACTACATTTAACAAAAGAAAAAAAACATTTTTAGTGGTTGCCCTTGCATTTGTAATATACATTTACAACTAATCCAAGTTCTCGTTTGCAAATAGCACTGCAATACTTTCCAGGAAGAGGTATTTATAATTTATAACTCCTCCCCCTTCTATCCCTTAAGTTACCACTATCAATCCAAACACCTAATACACAGTGCTTTTAGTTTAGTGAACAAATCATTAGCTGTTAGATTAATTTAAAAATTTAAAAGAATGGCTGGTCCCAGCTACTCGGGAGGCTGAGGCAAGAGAATCAGCTAAGCCCAAGAGTTGGAGGTTGCTGTGAGCTGTGACACCACAGCACTCTACCGAGGGTGATAAAGTGAGACACTGTCTCTACCAAAAAAAAAAAAAAAAAAAGACTGGGCGCCTGCAGCTCAGTGATTAGGGCGCTGGCCACATGCTCCAGGGCTGGTGGGTTTGAACCCAGCCCGGACCTGCCAAAAAACAACAACAAAAAAAAATAGCGGGGCGTTGTGGCAGGTGCCTATAGTCCCAACTGCTAGGGAGGCTGAGGCAAGAGAATTACCTAACCCCAGGCACAGCAGAGAGAGAGAGAGAAGGAGGGAGTGGGATGGGGTCTCAGTGTGTGATACACCTTTTGGGTGCAAGGCACAACTGTAAGAGGGACTATACCTAACAAATGCAATCAGTGTAACCTGGTTTCTTGTACCCTCAATGAATCCCCAACAATATGAGTTTGAGGTTGCTGTGAGCTTTGATGCCACAGCACCATAAAGTGAAACTTTATCCCAATTAAAAAAAATTTTTTTAAAGATTTTATTTTACCTTCATTCACTCATCCTCCAACATGCTTCCTTTGTTTATGTAGTTTCTGACCTCTCTTTCTTTCTTTCCAAATAATTTTTTTTAACATGTATTGCAAGGCAAATATACTGGTAACAAATTCCCTCAATCTTTGTGTGACAAATTCTTTATTTCCCCTTCACTTCTGAAGAATAATTTTGCTGGATACAGAATTCTACATTGGTGGTAATTTTTTGTCACCATTTTTAAAAAGTCTAGTAAGACTGGAAAGAGGAGGGCAAAAGAGAATGAAATAAAATGAGATTGGAACAGTGGGCAGGAACCAAAGGGACTAATAAACCATGTTAAGATTTTCAATTTTATCCAAGAGTATAAAAGGCCACTGAAAGATGTAAGAAAAGAAGTTACATTAATCTGAAATTTTTCTTAATATCACTATGACAGGAAGATAGAAAATGGATCAGGGACAGCACCTGTTGCTAGTGGGTAGGGTGCTGGCCCCACGTACTGAGAGTGGCAGGTTCAAACACAGCCCCAGCCAAACTGCAATATGAACAAAAAAAAAGCTAGGCATTGTGGTGGATACCTGTAGTCCCAGCTACTTGGGAGGCTGAGGCAAGAGAATTGCCTAAGCCCAGGAGTTGGAGGTTGCTGTGAGCTGTGACGCCACAGCACTCTACCAAGAGGGACAAAGTAAGACTCTGTCTCTATAAAAAAAAAAAAATAATAATAATAAAATTTAAAAAGAAAGAAAGAAAATGGATCAAGAGGTGGTAAAGGAATATTGTAAGGAAACACGTTAGGCGATTCTTATAGCAATGTAGGCATGATGGTGTACTAGACCAAGGTAGCATCAGTGGACATGCAGAAAAGTGAGATGTGAGAGACTCAGCTCAAGGTACAATCCTTCAGAGTTGAAGGATGAATGAATCAATCAGAGTTCTGGGGTACAGGAGAGAGAATAGAGTTGAAGCTGATTTTTCACTTGGGCAAGTTGGCTACTCTCTATCCCCACTACTAGTCCTTCATTCCTGGTCCTGACTTTAAATTAAGGAAGCTGCCCGCTTCAGGTTCCATTTGCTTTCTCTTACATTCACAGTGTACAACATTTCTAAGTTAATCTCTGCACATTTTATAGGTTTTTCTCCTGCTTAATGACAAAGCCAAACACAAAATTCTCTGTATTCCCAGTACAGTAAAACCTCTGTAAGTTGATCAAGCAAGGGACTGTAACAAACTGGTCAACAGAGGTGGTCAAAATAACTAGGCCTACTGTACTGATACGTACCACACGTGTTTGGTACATGTCTGGTCTATGAGAATTAGGTCAACTTACAGCAGTGATCAGTGTAGGGAGGTAGTCAACTATGGAGGCTCTACTGTAGTTCTTTCTTAGCTTTTGCAAACAATAAGCAAAAGGGAATTGTGAGATATTATATAAGAAAAATCTATTAAAATAAATCAGAAATGGTCCTAATGTTAACAGTAAGACATACAGATATGAATTAGTCAGTCTGGGAAGGCCACGAACTTCCTGAGGGAATAAGGAATAAACTGTACTTTAGACTAAAAATTATCCTGAGGCTTGGCGCTTGTAGCTTAGCAGCGAGGGCACTGGCCACGTACACTGGGGCTGGCATGTTCGAACCTGGCCCAGGCCTGGTAAACAAAAATGACAATTGCAACAAAAAAATTGCTAGGCATTGTGGCAGGTGCCTGTAGCCCCAGCTACTTGGGAGGCTGAGGCAAGAGAATCCCTTAAATCCAAGAGTTGGAGGTTACTGTGAGCTGTGACACCACGGCACTAGACCAAGGGTGACATAATGAGACCCTGTCTCAAAAAAAAAAGGGCAGCGCCTGTAGCTCAGTGGGTAGGTACCGGCCCCATATACCAAGGGTGTAGGTTCAAACCTGGCCCCGACCAAACTGCAGCAAAAAAAAAAAAAAATGGCTGGGCATTGTGGTGAGCACCTATCGTCTCAGCTACTTGGGAGGCTGAGGCAAGAGAATCGCCTGGGTCCAGGAGTTGAAGGTTGCCGTGAGCCACCCTTGAAGGTTGTGGGATGCCACAGCATTCTACCTAGGGTGATAGAGTAAGACTCTGTCTCTACAAAAAAAAAAAAAAAAAAAAATTATCCTAACAAGAACGCATAAATTGATGAAAGGAGATATTCTTCAATTCTCTTGAATATATACCTACGAGTGGAATTTCTGGGTCATAGGATTACTTTTAACATTTAGAGGAACTGACAAACTGTATTCCATAGTGGTTGTACCACTAGCAATGCATAAGAATCCCAGTTTCTCCACATCCTCTTCCACACTTGCTTTTTTTTGAGACAGAGTGTCACTTTGCTGCCCACAATAGAGTGCTGTAATGTTAAAGTTCACAGCAACCTCAAATTCTTGGGCTCAAGTGATTCTCTTGCTTAGCTTTCTGAGTAGCTGAGACTATAGGTACCCACCACAATGCCTGGCTATTTTTTTAGAGACAGGGTCTCACTCTTGCTCAGGCTGGTCTCGAACCTGTGAGTTCAGGCAATCCACCTGCCTCAGCCTCCCAGAGTGCAGGATTACAGGCGTGAACCCCCACGCCCGCTCTCCTTGTCTTTTTGATGGACAACAGCCATCCTAGTGGGTATGAAGCCATTGTGATTTTCATTTTCCTGATGGCTGGTGTTACTGAGCATGTGTTCATTTGTCATCTGTATACCTTTGTTAGAGAAATATCTATTTCCATTCCTTTGCCCATGTGTTAACTGAATTATCTTTCTCCTTTATATTTTTAAAGGCTAATGTTTAGCTTTAAAGGAGCACAAGCTCCCTACCCTACCCTGAACAAGGATTTTAGTTACTAAACACTTACTAAACTGCTCCTGAATTACGTATTAATGACCTATATTTTAACCTGCCCTTTAGTTCCAAAATGATAATTATTATTTATTCAGGTAATATTTATTTAGGTTTACCTACACATTTACCAGTTTCTTTCATCATTTATTCCTTCCTGTATCTCAGACTAATCCTGAAATAATTTTTTTCCTGACGTATTCTTTGTAAGTTCATGAAGATGAATTAGTAGCATATTCTTTTGCACTTTTGTCTTTGTTTTACCCTCAGCATCAAAGGTTTGGTCAGTACACAATTCTATAAGGACAGTTATTTTCCTTAGCACTTTGAAGACTACCCTGTTTTCTACTGTTGGTATTAAGAACGCTGTTTTGGCATAATTCTAATAATTCTCTTGCAGGTTTTCTGTTTTTTCTCTTTGCTGCTTTTAAGCCCTTTTCTTTTTCTATTCAGCCGTGTCACTGTAACGTGTTGAGGTATGGGTTTCTACTTATTTAGTCTATTTGGTATACCATGTGCTTTGGTTCTCTCTTCTTCTGAAATTCCAATCGGACATCTGAGACTCTCTTATCCTATTCAACACACAGCTGAACTTCTTTGCATTTTCCTTCTCCTTGTCCTGAGTAATTTCTTCCAATCTTTCTTCCAAGTCACTGATTTTCTTTTGTATGTATCTCACACATTGCTTAATCTATGCATTGAAGTTTCTTTTTTAGCAATAATATATTTTTAAACTTTTTAATTTTTAAAAAGAGACAAGGTCCTGCTCTTGCTCTGGCTGATCTTAAACTCCCGAGCTCAAGCAATCCTCCTGCCCTTGGCCTCGCAGTATGGTAGGATTATTACAGACATGAGCTACCACAGCTGGCCTCTTTTAACAATTATATTTTATTTCTAAATGTTCTACTTGGTTCTTTTTATTGATCATTTTTATGAGCTTATCACTTTTTTCTATATACATTTCAAATGTGACTGTTTTATAGTCTGAAAAATTAGATCCCAATATTAGGATTAAATCCTATTAAGGGTCTAAGTTTCTTTTTGCTAACATACACAGTTTATTTTCTTGTTTATTGAATAATCTTTGTGAATTCATATTTGATTGACTTTAATCTGCTGAATTTCTGGGAGCCTCATTAAGAGTGTATTCCTTCAGAGTTAATCTGTTCTTGCTTGTACCAGTTGCCAGGAAGCATTACTGACCTGAAATCAACTTTTATCCTTGTCAAGATCCCCAGTTTAATGTAAAAGTCTTCAATTCAGTCTTCTAACCTTGAAGCTTGCCCAGGTCTCAGAGTCTATGTTCCAGAAGTAATCCTCAGCAATTCGTTTCAGGGTCATCCCACTTTTCCAATGTGCTCATCACTGCATTTTCAACTCACACTTTTATTGTTGCCAAGGAACATAGAGTCTCCTTCTCTTACATACTTCTTGCAAACCCCAGAAGGGCAACAAAAAGGTAGCAAGAATATCTAATAGCTCCAGAATATCAAGTTTACTATGTTACTGACAGTACAAGTCATATTTTTTCTAAAACCTCTTTTTACCCAACTTTTTATTAAGAAAATTTTCAAACACACACAAAAAATTAAAAGACCATTACAATGTGCATGTGTATACCTCTGCCTAGATTTGACAATTGTCAATATTTTGCCATATTTGCTTTATTTTTTGTGTGTATTTTTGCTAAAGTATTAAAGTAAGCTGCTGATACCATGTCTCTTTATCCCTAAGTATTTCAGGATTCATTTAAGTCAGGTCATCCTCCTATATAACCAATACCATAATTACATCTGAGAAAATTAACAAAAATTCCATAATATCATCTAATATCAAGTCTATATTCAGAGTCCGCAAATTATCCCCAAAGTGATTTTTATAACCTTTTCTCAAACTAGGATTCTACCAGGATCCAGGTACTGCATTTAGTTATTGTCTCTTTTTTTTTTTTTGAGATAAAGCCTCAAGCTGTCCCCCAGGGTAGAGTGCCGTGACATCACAGCTCATAGCAACCTCCAACTCCTGAGCTCAAGCGAGTCTCCTGCCTCAGCCTCCCAAGTAGCTGGGACCACAGGCGCCCGCCACAATGCCAGGCTATTTTCTGGTTGTGGCCGTCATTGTTGTTTGGTGGGCCCGGGCTGGATTCGAACTCACCGCCTTAGCTGCTTGAGCCACAGGCTCTGAGCCTAGTTATTGTCCCTTTAACCTAAAATAGACTCTGTATCTACTTCAACCTTTTTTACGACGATATTGTCTTTTTGAAGAGTGTAGGCCAGTTATCTCATAAAATATACTAGTATTATGTAATTATTTCCTCGTGGAGTCATTAAATTTGTTCTTCTATCTCCAACATGTACTATGTATTGGAAGTTAGGTAAATAGGCTTGATTAGGTGATGACCTCCAAA
This sequence comes from Galagoides demidoff, assembly GCA_963574575.1. Lineage (NCBI taxonomy): Eukaryota > Metazoa > Chordata > Mammalia > Primates > Galagidae > Galagoides > Galagoides demidoff. The sequence continues at coordinate 21,125 of CAUYQV010012816.1, read as the reverse complement.
TTCCTCCAATGTACAGGTATATTTGCCCTTTGCAATTGTAAATAATCTTTGACATGATCCTTGGCAACAAGTGAATATCCTCTTCTCAGTTTTAGTATCTGATGGTTTTAGTATCAGGCTGCAAAATGGAAACTTTTCTAATTCCTTCATTCCTTCTGTAATTACTGGCTTACATTTTTTAGTAAAGAGGAACTTTAGCTCCTCCCCCAACACGCATACATTTTTTTATGTGTATCATTCCAGACTAATGAATTTTTGATGCTTTAACCAGTTGGAAGGTTCCATGTAGCTTTTAAACTTATTCAAACTTTTTCAAACCTTATGCCATGGAGTAAAATTTTCGATAATATGCTTCACTGGTTAGCATGTAAAGGAAACAGGAACTCTTTATTATAAGTAAAGGTGTAAATTAGTATAGCCTCATTAGAGGGCAAGTTAACTTCAAATCCTACAGATTTAATCTATAAATATTCCTACATATGTATATACTTATACATAAGTATATCTGTACCTTTTCTTTCCTTAGCTACAGCTGCAGGAATGAGATGTACCATTTTTAATAATAACTGCATGAAACTGTAAAATATATCTCCATCTTTAAGACATAGGTTAAATCATGGTACTTCTATGTAATAACATATGATGCAGTTTAACATTTTTCGTTAAGTAATAATCTTTATATTTTATTACAGCTTGACTTTCTCTCCTAATATCCTCTTCTTTCCTTACTCCACTTCAGCCACACTGACCTCCTCACTCTTCATCAGGTAACCAAGCACACTCCTAGCTCCAGGGCTTCTATAATTTTTCTACTGCCTGACACGTACTTCCTGTAGATAGATAATTACTTGGCTCATTCTTTCACTCAATATTGAGGTTTTTCTTCTTAATTATATGATAAAACAAACAGGCTTTCCCTGACCTCCCTATCAACAGTCCTATCTCCCTAGCCCTAAAAGTCTCTAGTCCTTTATCCTGCTTAACTTTTTTCATAACACTATGCCTGGCGTGTTTACTTATGTATTTACTAAGAGTCTTCCCTCACACTAGAACTGTCAGCTCCAATAAACTTTATTTGCTTTGTTCACAACTACAGCCTCAATATTTAGAACAGCACTTCCATAGAGTATCTGAAGATTGTTTTTTTCATTCCTATGTATAAAAGCCATAGATCACAACAGTGTATACATTATGCTAAATGCATATATAAGCATGAGATATCTTTAGAGGGATATTTAAGAAACTGGAGATTTACTACAATGTATGTACTGTATTTTATCACAGTCTGAATTTCTAATCATGTGCATTCACTAAGGATATAAAAATTAATTTAAAAAATTTAAGAATATATAATGTATATAAAAAAATTAAATTTTTTAATACTTTAACTTTTTGTTTTGATAGGCTTGTTCACTAAGTTAAGTCAGACAAGGTTGTTTTGACATAAGTACAACCAAAAAACAATCACAATCACCTATTAAGTCAAGATGAATATTTTACTCATTACATACGATTTAAATGACTAGGAAGATATTTATCAACATGTTAACAATAATGACCTCTCGTTAAATAGCTAATGGGTCATTACACTAGCTTAGATTTCTTATTTTTCCTGTAGCATTGATAATCAGTGTAATTCTATGCTTATTTTATCAGCATAAGACAATTCTGAAAATGTGATTCTTTTAAAGCATTTTTAATTAATCAAGAATTTTAATTCTTTTAAAATCTTAATTTCCTCATGTTCTTTCCAGTTTTGTTTCTTCCTCTCAAACTATAATTCTTAACATTTTAGAACAAGTCTTTTTATAGAAGTTACATCCTTACAATAGTGGTTTTAAATTTCTTTAAAATTAATAATGTTTTTCACTAATTACCAATAAATGTGGATATATTCCCATGGAAAATTCTCCTTTCAGACAATCATAGGTTGTAACCACAAAATATAATAGCTTCAAGCAATTTTGTTTCAAAGAGTATCATTCCCACTACACAGATAAAATATTCAAAGCCTTCAAAGGTTTGATAAATTGTCCAAGGTTACCTACCTATTAAGTAATGAAAGAGAGTAAGAGAGAGATTAGGGAGAAGCCCTTGTTTTCCCTATAGCACTCTTTTCTACCACAATTCACACCAAGTTTATAAACCTCTGAAAGGAAAAGGAAGACGACGATAGCTAGGTCCACAGTATGCTGTGTGACCCTATACCCAGAAATTCTTCTCATCATTGTTCCTTTGTTACTATTACCCCCATTATAGAAATTTCTTCCATATTTGTTAAAAGCAGCAAGGAACCTACTAAAAGACCCCCACCTTGGCTCATCTGTCCACCGGTAGACAGCACAAATTCTCTGTTCAAACCAATACATGATATAGTTGTAGCACTGAAAATTAGCTACCCTAATTTTCCATGTTTGTGAGTATACTCCTTTAATAAAACCTATACCAGTCAATGCTTAAGTTCTGTGGATCAGAGCTCAATTTCTTCAATTCTGTAAAATAACATTTTAAAATTAGGACTATTTGCAGTAAAATAAACTACAGAAGAACAGTTAATGTAAGATACTGTAATAGCATAAGGGGGTAACATAGCATGTCACTGGTCTCTGAGCACTACTGGAAAAAAAGAGGCTTTGCTATAGCAGCTTTTTAATTTCACAATAAAAATCAACTGACAACAAAATAGTATATTTACATACATTGTTACCAAGGACTGTAAATGCACTGCTTTGTACAACTCTCACGTTTTTTAAGAGTACATACCAACAGTTTTTTGCCGTACTATACTCCTTGCCTTTTCGGTTCCTGGGGAACCAGTGGTTGTTGCACTTCTCTGTCTCATTGGGGCTTGGCCAGGCTGATCCCGACTCCAACCTCTGGAAAACGACTTATCAACGGAAACTTTCTGAAATTCATGTCCAACTCCTAGAAATGCAGATTTTCAACCTCAATATACTGTTACTTCATCAGTAATATCCTCCAATTATGTATACTATCTGCCTCAGATTCCTAGGTTTGTTCATAACAAATTATAGTGTAACAAGATAAAATTTTATGTACTATAAAGTGTTGGGCTTCATTTTATATAAAAATTATATTCTAACACTGATACAGAATATTAAAATTATACCATCAACAATAAACTACTAGAAATTCTCTGCCACCCATTTGCTTTGCAACAGAAATGAAACATTTGAACAGTAAAGAAAGACAGGAAGTGAGCTAACCAAAAGGCATTCTGTGTTGATGGTTACTAAATCTCTACCTGCCAATAATAGCCACTTGGGAAATAAATAGGCAAGGAAAAAGTGTTTGAGCACATACTTAATACCCTGTATAGATAATAGGGATGAATAATACTGGATTACAAGTATGAAATGTGATTCAGATGTAATCTCTAGCTAATAACTAATTATTAAGATTGTAAAATACTAATAAACCAAGGATTATAAAAACATGCATTAATGATATGTATTATACTACTGTCCCACCTTATTTTAACATTAGACAGATACATACAGAGGGTGCCCAAAAAATGTACACATATTTTAAGAATGTTATCAATGTACTACTTTACAAAGTTGAATTAAACATACCATTACTGGTCAAGTGTAACTAGACATGCTACACACATCCATTTTACCTGCAATTTGTACACTTTTTTGGGAATGACCAATTTTACTTCCAAAAAGATGTCTTATAATGTTTACACATTATTTTTGGCACTCCCAATATTTCACATCTAGGGAATGTCTGCTTTTAGTGAAAACTAAGTAAATGCTTTCAAAATAACTTTTCAAATAATTCTTAATTATCTACTTTTTAAATAAAGTAATGTGAAATAATTTCAGTTCTAACAAAAACTGCTCATGATAAAAAGGAATGACATTTTATAAATTACTATTTTGTTGAATTATAAAAATATTTACAATTCTGAATTATTTAAGTTTACTAGCTATGTAAAGAAAAAATTATCTCTTATCAAAAGTACTCTTGATTTTAGGTTCTTAAAAAAATAACAGGGTATCTACATACTTTATTCTTAGAAATTTTAAAGCTCTAGGGTAAACAGAGAAAGGAATAAATAAGGATGAAAATGACTTTCATCCTCATCCTACCCCTTGGTTTTCCGATTCAAGTATTAAAGTGAACAACTCTTACCTTTCCCTTTATGCTTTTTTTGCTTCTGTTCACTTAGTTTATCCAAAGGTAAATCACTGAGATCCAAACTATATAAATTCCTAGCTAATACTTTAGTTAATGTCTCCATTGTCAGTGACCACTCAGTAGCCAACTCTTCCCAATATGTCAATGATGACAATACTGACAGTAAGTCATCCCAAAGTTCTCGGGAGATGTACACATTTAGATTTGCTTTGATCCAGGCAACTATAAGTGTCTACAAAGACAAATGATCAGAAATAACAATAAAATGTGTTTAGTTTGTGACTTCAAAATCAGATATTCAATTCTAAAAAAACTACCTAAAACAATCAGAATTTTAAATCACATAATAGCTTTCTTCACAGATAATACTTATAAAAATAACTCATACAATCATCAGTACCTATTATAAATTTCATTTCAACAATTGCCAACCTCAATATTCCAGTAATCCAAACCAAAAAGAAATTTCCCTAGTTACACCTATCCTTCACGGTACCTTAAATAAAATTAATTAATTAAATTAAATAAATGTTGGGTTTTTTTTTTAATAGAGACAGAGTCTCACTTTATTGCCCTTAGTAGAGTGCTGTGGCATCACAGCTCAAAGCAACCTCCAACTTCTGGGCTTAAGTGATTCTCTTACCTCAGCCTCCCAAGTAGCTGGGACTACAGGCGCCCACCACAATGCCTGGCTATTTTTTGGTTGCAGTTCAGCCGGGCCAGGTTTGAACCCGCCACCCTCAGTATATGGGGCCAGCGCCCTAGTCACTGAGCCACAGGCGCTGCCCAAATGTTGTTTTAAAACAGATAAAAATCTCCATACTATCAAGTGTCAAAATGTTGAGTTACTGAACTAAAAAATCAAAGCTTTCACTCTCAAAATAAAGGTGGAAATCATTATATAATTTGAAAATTCTTTCTACTATTGTAAAAGAAAGGTGCATTTTTTGTTCAGACTACAAAAGTTATTTCATCTAACAAGATAATTTGTGTCTCTATAGCTCCCACCATGAGGAAAGTTGAAAAGAAAAAAAAGGCCAATGAAGTTAAAAGGAGTTTAGATAATACATTAGCTGGTTTTAAAGGATGATTCACTACCATCATAGAATTTTAAGTTAATGACTAATATCTAGAGAAAAAAATTTAAATAGCCACACAGTCAAAAATTAGATCAAACATAGCTTTTATCTTTGACATTAAGAACTATTTTATCTCTATATATGCATTTAATGTGTCATCTTAAGAAAATGTTTTTCTTCTAGTTTTCAAAGAATACACTTGTCAGGTTGGAAAACACAATAATTCCTGTATAATCAACTACCACTGATACATCAAATTAGGAAAGGATAATAAAGTCTTATAGAATAGAAAGGTAAGAATGAATCTTGATTGCTCACTAGTTTTTCATTATTACAGAACAACATAAAAGGCAGTTTTCCTAACAATCCTGGAGATTTAGAAACTCACAACGCAATCAGACCATTATCCCAGAAGCCCTCTGGCAGCTTTTTGCAACTGTATGCCACACAAGATACAAAATAAATATCATTAGTCTGTTATAATACTTTTTTCACAGACGTGTTATTTCCTCCACTCCTGATACTAAGGTTGTGAGTCAGTATGTATCAAAAATAGCTTATTTAGATGAACAACTTTTAATTTAGTTCTACGAAAGATCTTTTAATATAAAATGTATCAGGTAACAAATTCAGGAGTCAATGAATCATAAAAAAAAGTTTTCTATTCAGCTATTTATGTATATTTTTTATTTTCATTGCCTGGAAAAGTGGTCCTGCAAGTCGACCTGCCAAAGTCATATTTTTTTTCCCCTGGAACTGCAGAAAAGCTTGTGATGGCATCTTCAGTACAGACTCTGTGACTCTGAGCAACACAAGCAGCATCTGTTCCCTTAAATAAAAAGATGAATTAATGTTATTAAAGACGAATTATTATTGCATATGTTTGCTTTTGGTTGATGGTTAACTTTCAAATTAACATTTCTTATAAAAACAATGTTATCTTTGGAATTACTAAAATATCAAACATCTCTAAAAGGCAATTTCAAATTGATAGAAATCTTTAAATAGTAAAATTTAAAATTTTATTTTATATATTACTATCAGCCATTTTAAACCATTATCAGCCACAATACCCTCTATTTAAATAAAAATCTATTCAAACGCTGATGAATTGGGGGTGATAATGTGAAGACTGCACTCAACCACAAATTAAGCAGCAATCTTGGAGAACTGTTTCAAGAACACTCATCTTACAGTTCCACCTTGAAGACTATCTATCTAATCCATGTTTACCATATGGAGAACAACCACTATCTGGACTCATACAAGCTCAATTTAAAAAACTACATATCTTAAGATTAACAGATCACAAAGAGGCTGATTTTTTTCATCCCTTGGGCCCATTTTTAATCTTTTGTTGTATGTATGTACTATACGTCAAGCCAATTCTAACATTACCCTTACATTGCCTTTTTCTCCAAGATGCTTATTATTAAAACCATAAAACTACTTGATTTGAACCTGATAGTTTGAAATTTGATTCAATCCAGCTGGAAGTGGTAGCTCACGCCTATTTTCATAATCCTAGCACTCTGAGAGGCTGAGGCGGGTAGACTGCTTGAGTTCATGAGTTCAAGACCAGCCTGAGCCAGAGCCAGACCTCACCTCTAAAAACAGCCAGGCGTTGTGATGGGTGCCTGTAGTCCCAGCTATTCGGGAAGCTGAGACAAGAGAATCACTTAAGCCCAAAAGATTGAGGTTGCTGTGAGCTGTGACACCACTGCACTCTATTGGGGACAACAAAGTGAGACTGTCACAAAAAAAAAAATTTTTTTTTATTCAACCACATATTTTAAAAAGAGGCTGACAAAGGAATTTCAGGTATGTGTGCATGTACAGCCAGGCTAGTAGCCAACTCCCTATCACAGCCTCCTTTTCTTTGGCTATTTTGCATTCCATTTCAGGCATATCAATATGTGGTATAGTCACTCAGAGAAATGTGAAGGAGGCAGCAACAGGTCCCAGATCATGGTTTTTCTAGGCAGTGACAATAGAATCAACCAGAAAACTATCCCTCAATTTAAAATATCCTGAATTTGGCTCGGCACCTGTGGCTCAAGCGGCTAAGGTGCCAGCCACATACACCCAAGGTGGTGAGTTCGAATCTCCAGCCCGGGGCCGCCAAACAATGATGGCTGCAACCAAAAAAAAAAAAAAACGGCCAGGCGTTGTGGTGGGCGCCTGTGGTCCCAGCTACTTGGAAGGCTGAGGCAGGAGACTCGCTTGAGTCCAGGAGTTGAAGGTTGCCGTGAGCTGTGATGCCATAGCACTCTACCCAGGGGGATAGCTTGAGGCTCCGTCTCAAAAAAAAAAAAAAATCCTGAATTTATTAGCAAACAAATATATGCATTCATTCACAGAATAAAGAACAAAGGTGCCACATTCATAACTTCATGCTTCTAGCTTAGCTATAAGAAAATGAACATATATAATACAGACAGTCCCTGGGTTACAAATGAGATGGGTTCTATAGGATTGTTTTTAAGTTGAATTTGTATATAGGTTGGAACAGGAACATTTACCTAAATAGCCTCCATTGGTAAGTGCAAGTTGTATGTCAGTCAATGTTTGTAACTCCCGGACTTGCCATGATCACCTCCATTATTAAGTGTGAGTTGTACCTAAGTTGGATGTTTATAGCTCAGATACTACCTGTATAGATTTTCCAAATAAATCTTGTCAGATGGTGGTCAAACTGTAACTCATGTATCAGACAACCTTTTCACTTTGTAATACAATAATTATGATTTTACTTTATAAAGAAAAGACTTAAAATTCAACATAAATATGTGGATAAGGTCCCAATATATTATAACTTCAAGGGAACTTGAAATAATTCTAAAATTGTATTCTACTTAGAAAGTCTTCCACTATAACCTGGATATTCAATAATTCAAAGCCTACAGAAAGAAAAAAAGGTCCAATGCAGTATAGTCACTTAGCTAATAATAACCTGGCTCAGAAAAACTAGAGTTCAAAAGGCCAGGCACAGTGTCTCACACCCGTAATCCTAGCACTCTCAGAGGCCTAAAGCAAGTGAATTGCTTAAGCTCAGGAGTTTGAGACTAGCCTGAGCCAGAGCGAGACCCCCGGTCTCTAAAAACAGCCAGGTACTGTGGCGGGCACCTATAGTCCCAGTTACTTGGGAGGCTGAGGCAAGAGAATCACTTGAGCCCAAGAGTTTGAGGTTGCTGTGAGCTATGACACCATAGCACTCTATACCAAGGGTAATAAAGTGAGACTCTTGTCTCAAAAAAAAAAAAAGTGAAAGAAAAATTTTTAAATAACGCTATGTGGAAAAAGGAAAGCTGAATCTAAGGACAGTTGTGGTGACGACAGAGTAAGATGGCAGGAATTAGACATTCTAAAGAAAAGTTCAGAACATGCTCACTGAAGAACAATTTGATAAAGCTGAAAAGCAGAATCCTATCTTTCAAGGTATAAGCCAGGGGCCTAAATGGACACAGCATGTAAAGGACTAAGGAATGAGGCATTTACACATTTAATCATCTACTTATTCATTCATTTACAATACATAGGTTCAGTTATACACGGATGCAAGCAGGTACTCGTTCCTTAGGAGGGGGGTGTAATGCTATCATATGTTCACATCACAAAGATAGTCTATGAACAAGGATGTTTGAAATAAAGTGAAATGAACTACTGTCACCAAGATTATTATATAAAATATTATACTTATTCATTCAATAATAAGAGCCCATATAATACTTAACAGGCCCTATTCACAGACACTGTTCCTCTAAAAATTACTATACTAGGTACACAATTAATAAAAACATACAATAAATAAAAGAAAAAAATTATTTACCAAGTCTTTTTGTCCATTGATACTTGCACAACCATGTGCCGATAGATGTTGAGAATGCGTTTACACATATCTGTGTGTTCGTCCAAAAGATTTTTTATTTCATTTGCAGGCTCAAGAAGAAATATGTTTGATGAGTTTATAATAAACACCTAAGACAAAAGAAATTATCAGTTGTTCACAAAGGAATTTCAATGACAGATTTCTCATTCAAAGAGAAATCAATTTAGATGCTGATCACTAACCTATAACCAACTTAAAGCACTAAGGCTTAATTCTAACCCTACTTCTACCACTAACTTAATATCTGAAATTTAAACCCATTAAATCTATCTATTTTTATATTTGTCTAGACAAATATAAAATTACCAGAAGAGATCCAAAGAAAATAAACTGAGTGACTTAGAAGTTTTAACATAACAACCCAATGATGCCCATCAGGAAGAATTTTCTGAGTTGTTAAACTTTTTATCTGCTTTTTTTATTTATTTGTATGTGTGTGTATTTGCTGTGGTGATAACAGACTGCATAAACAGACATTGTTATAATACTACTGAAGAGCCATCTATATATATCTGTAAGTAAACTCATTATAATAAGTACCTCATTAACTGTAAGTCACATAGATGACAAAGTTAATATAATGGCAAGAGCTGTGTTCACAGGCTATCAAGTACACTTTGAAAGACTAGACCTTTATGTTTAGTGTGAACTTAGGACATTTACATTTTCTGTAGCTTCAATTCTGATTTACATTGCCAGGAAAAACAACACAACAAAGCATAGTTGTAAAATCATTTAAAAAAAAATATTTTAAGAGATAGGGTCTTGCTCTGTTGCCCAGGATAGAGGGCAGTATCATCATCATAGCTCGATGCAACATCACACCCCTGGGCTCAAGTGATCCTCCTGAGTAGCTGGGACTCCAGGCACGTGCCAAGACCCAGCTAATTTTTCTATTTTTTGTAGAGACACGTCTCTCTCTTGCTCAGACTGGCCTTGAACTCCTGATCTCAATGATCCTCCTTCCTTAGCCTCCCAAAGTGCTAGGATTACAGGTGTTAGTCACCACGCCTGACAGAAGAGAATATTAAGCAAACTTGAAACAGTGAAAAGAGCTGATTCTGTAAATCTAGCAACAATGACCGAGAAAAGCAAGAGAGAGGTATAAACATTAGAAATAAAATAAGGACATAACTATAAGCAAATGATTTTTAAATAATTCAGTGAATACTTTATGCCAACAAAATTGGAATTTTCCACAAAAACATTTGCACTAGAATGTTTATAGCACCCCAATTCACAATCACAAAGATGTGGAAACAACACAAGTTTCCATCAACCCATGAATGCATTAATACACTGTGGGATATATAATATCATGGAATACTAGTCGGACATAAAGAAAGATGGAGACTTTACATGTTTTGTTTTTACCTGGAGGGATTTGGAGAACATTGTCCTGAGTAAAGTATGACAAGAATGGAAACGCAAGCATCTAATGTACTCAATACTAATATAAAACTAGTAAATGAATAACTACAGGACCACATGAGTGACAAACACATTTAACTTAGAGAAAGGGGAGGGGAAGGGAGTTGGTAAGCTCCCACCTATTGCACATACAAGAAGTCACACATCCTGGGTAAAGGGCACAAAGTATAACTACAATTTCGACTGTACTTAATGAGCACAAATAATGTATACCTAATGGTATATACCCTTATTTTAGTCTGAAATTTAGAAAAATAATAACAAAATTGAAATTTTAATGAAATTACTCCTTAGAAAAAATATGAATTATCAAAACTGGCTCAAGAAGTAGAAAAGATGCATATACGTGTATATAATACTATGAAAGAAATTAAACTGGTAATCAAAGCCTTCCTGACGCAGCCTTCAAAAACAAGCCTAGAAAGCCCCATAGACAAGTTTTGCCAAACTTTCATGGAAGATGATTCCTACTCCTGTGTAAGTATTCTCAGAAACAAAGAAGAAAAAACACCTATTTTATAAAAATATAATCTTATCAAAAGTAAACAAGGACTAAATAAGAAAATTAAATTAAAGGTCAATATCATTTATGATGTTATGATTTTCAAAAAGGTGAAAATCTAAAAAAATACTAAAAATTCAAATTGATTTTGTAATTAAGCGGTGTTTACTTCAGAAACGTAAGTATGGCTCAGTGCCTGTGGCTCAAGCAGCTAAGGTGCCAGTCACATACACCAGAGCTGGTGGGTTTGAATCCAGCCTGGACCTGCCAAACAACAAATGATGGCTGCAACCAAAAAACAGCCAGACGTTGTGGTGGGCGCCTGTGGTCCCAGCTACTTGGGAGGCTGAGGCAGGAGACTCACTTGAGCCCAGGAGAGGTTGCTGTGAGCTGTGGTGCCATGGCACTCTACCCAGGGCTACAGCTTAAGGCTCTGTCTCCAAAAAACAGAAATGTAAGGATGCCTTAACATCAGAAAAATCTAGTAATATAGTTTACCAAAAATGGAAAAAGTATGATTACCACAAAGAAATATAGAAAAACCATTTAGCACTTAATATTTACTAAAAAAAACTTTTAGCAAACTAAGAAAAAAGCAAAAATTCATTAATCTGAAAAAGAGCATTGATCAAAAAGTGTAACAAACGTATACACGGCAACAGAGCGTAGAAGTACTGCCAAAAGCTAATAAGGTAACAAGGGTGCTATCACTTCAGTGTCCTGGGAAGACCCAGTAAAGAAAGGGAGGAGGGTAGAGAATGAACATAAATACAAACAAATTGAAAAGGAAAGGACAAAACTGAGCTATGTCGCAGTTTGAAAGTACATTCCCAACAAAAGGAAAATTAGGTTCTAAGGATCTAGTACGTCTGAAGAACAGTTAGGAGTATAGAGAGTAAGGTGCACCAGGGTGAGAGCAGTAGCAAATGATGCTGAAAAACAGAGCCAGAGCATATGAAGCAGAGTTTCTTACTTTATCAGTAGTGAAAGAACAGGTCCCTTGCCCTAGTTTTTTTACCAACTAATCCTATTGTTAAATATAATAAAAAATGAATAGAAAAAAAAAATCAGAAAATAAAAAGCCATACAAAATACAAGCCTAAATTTTTTATCAGAATCAAGAGATACTAAATGATTTCATTTCTAAACACTTACTTTCAATTGTGCAAATAAATAAATATCCCATGGGCCAGCAGTGGTCTATGGACTATACTCTGAGGAACAATGATGTAAAGCCTTATAGACCATTATAAAGACTTCTGCCTTGAAGCTTAGTGATAACAGAAAGCCACTGAAAGGTTACGAGCAGAGAAATAACATAATCTGACTTATAGTTTACAGGATCACTCTGGCTACTACCAGGGTGATAGGTGGTTAAGAGAAAAGCAGGGAGACTAATTAGAAGTTTACTGCTATAATACAGACAAAAGAGTATGGAGGTTTTGACACAGGAATGTGTAAGTCCTGAGTAGTAGTAAGATTCTGTATATGTTAGGAAGGGAAAGATGACAGGATTTATTGTCCATTAGACAGACACAAGATAAAAGAAAGACAAGAAATAGTCTGAGAAACTAGAAAACACAATTGCCATTAAATGAAACAAGACTGCAGGTACCAAAAAAAAAAAAAGAAAAGAAAGAAAAGACTGCAGGAAGAGCACTCAAGTTTTAGATATCCAAGTAAAGATGCCAAGTTGGAATTTAAATATTTCAATTCAGGATACACAGAATTCATATAGAAGTTCCAGACTAGAGATCAAATTTACAAGTTTTATACACATATATAGATAATATTTGAAGCCATAGGAATGGATGAAATCAACAAAAGAATAAGTGGAAAAAAGGTTCAAGAACTGATTCCTGGGCACCACTTCATGAAAAGGTCAGGGAAATATGGAAAAATCAGTTTAAAAAACCTGATTTCAGAAGTAGAGAATGAGGTTTGAGAAAAACAGGAGGGTATGGTACTCTGGAGGACAAGTGAAGAAAGGTTTCTACAGGGAGGGAATGATTTACTCTACAAAATGCTCCTGACAAGTCAAAGAGAATTAGAATTGAAAATGTACATCAAGGGCGGCGCCTATGGCTCAGTGGGTAGGGCGCAGGCCCCATATACTGAAGGTGGCGGGTTCAAACCTGGCCCCAGCCAAACTGCAACAAAAAAATAGCTGGGTTTGTGGCGGGCACCTGTAGTCCCAGCTACTCGGGAGGCTGAGGCAAGAGAATCACCTAAGCCTAGGAATTAGAGGTTGCTGTGAGCAGTGTGACACCACAGCACTCTGCTGAGGGCAATAAAGTGAGATTCTGTCTCTACAAAAAAAAGAAAAGAAAGAAAATGTACATTAAATTTAACAATGAAGAGGTCACATATGGCCTTGACAAGAACAGACTGATTAAAAACAGGCCAGGCATGGTGGCTCACATTTAGAATCCTAGCAATCTGAGAAGCCAAGGAGGGAGGCTCATTTGAGGTCAGGAGTTCAAGACCAGCTAGAACAACAGTGAGATCCCATCTCTACCAAAAAAAGAAAAAAGAGAAAGAGCAGAGAAATGACATATTCTGCATAAAGAGAAAGAAAGAGAGAGAGAAAAAGAAAAGAAGTTAGCTGAACAAGGTGGCACATGTCTGTAGTCCCAGCTATGTGGGAAGGGGGACAGGATGATCACTTGAACCAGGAATCTGAGGATGAAGTGAGCTATGACGACGCCACTGCACTCCAGTCTAAGCAACAGAATGAGACCTTGTCTCAAACAGATAAAAACCTCCAAAAGATTGAACGAACTACAAATCAGTAAGAAAAAGACAAACATCCAATAGGATAATACAAAAAACATACGATCAAATCATCTATGAGAAAAGGTACTCAAATTCTGTACTTAAAGAAAAGCAGATTAAAAGAGGAAAAGAAATTAAAAATCAGATAGTATTTCACGCATTTAGGAATAGCAAAAAACTTAAATCTGCTGATACAATTAATGGGGAGGATATGAGGAAATGAGAATTCCCAGACATAACTGTAGAGAGAAAATAAATTATTGCAACATGTTAGAAAATGATTTGGCAATAATAATAAAATAAAACTAATAAGGTACAAATCCTACAAAACTCAGCAATTCCACATTGGGTATATATACCTTAGTGAAATTCTCGATATGCACAAAAACACATATGTAAGAATGTTCACTGTAGCACTGTATGAAACAGTGAGAAACTAGAAATAACTTAAAAGACCACCCATAATAAATGAGTAGCAATATGTGAAATAAGGCTCAGTGCCTGTAGCTCAGTAGCTAGGGTGCCAGCCACATACACTGGAGCTGGCAGGTTCAAACCCAGCCCGGGCCTGCCAAACAATGACAACTATAACCAAATAACAGGTGGATGTTGTGGTGGGCGCCTATAGTCCCAACTCTTAGGAGGCTGAGGCAAGAGAATAGCTTAAGCCCAAGAGTTTGAGGTTGTTGTGAGCTGTGACACCACGGCATTCTACCAGACAACATAGTGAAACTCTGTTTCAAAAAAAAATTTAAATTAACATGGCACTATATTAACAAATCTCAAAAACATAATGGTTAATGTAAAAATCAGCTGTAAATGGCAATATACAATGTCACGATTTATATAAATTTTGAAACTATTTAGAATAAGAATATGTTTATTAATATATATATTATAAAGTGAAAGTTAAGGGGAAAATATGCATAATAATTATGTGTGTGTTGAATATATATTAAAAGCTATACTATATAATGAAATATTGTCCTAAAATTAAATACTTGAAATATTATCAAAAATACTGAACTTAAATATCTGAAATGTTTAATGATTTTTTTTTAAATAGCCATAAAATGATCTACCTGCAAAACTGCCTGGGTACCAGCTCGTATGTTTTGTTCTGTGGCTTCTTCAGAGGTATTATGAAGAACATCTTGGTAGGAGCCATTTTTTGCCCAACTGGAATTTCGAACATGATCAGCAATATTGGTCCCATTTTCCTGCATCAAAATATCAAGTTTTTAACAATTCATTAAAAAGAATGCTATATAAGTTAAAAAGGCAAAGGAAATTATTAGATCTCACAGCTAAACAGATTTCTTTCTCTTAAGTATCTGATTACAAAAGCATTGTATAATAGCTGTAAAAAATAAACATGGCATACAAGTTTTGGGGGTTTTTTTGAGACAGAGCTGGTAGAGTGCCATGGCATCACAGCTCTCAGCAACCTCCAACTCTTGGGTTTAAGTGATTCTCTTGCATCAGCCTCCCAAGCACCTGGAACTATAGGCGCCTGCCACAATGCCCAACTATTTTTTGACTGCAGTTTTCATTGTTGTTTAGCTGGCCCAGGCTGGGTTCGAACCCGCCAGCCTTGGTCTATCTGGCCAGCACCGTAACCACTGTGCTAAGGGGGCTAAACCAAAAGGTTCTCATCAACAAAAAGATAAAGTAGAAAACATCATCCATAATGAGCTACCAGAGATTATATCATTTCAGATACACAAACATTACTTTCCAGATCTAATGTATAAAATTCCTTTTCATACTGCTACACATTCAAGTGGGATTATACTATTTACAGCTTTGTAAAAAATGAATTTTGTTCTAAATCAAATGCCATAATCAAATAACTTAAATGAAATAGAAAATAGCTTATATTTACCCTACTTAAGGGTAGTAAAATGCTCATTATTCTAATGCTGCTGCTTACTAAAACTGCAACTTTCTGCTTGTGTTTTAGCTGCTCTAAGTCTCATAGACAGGATGAAAAATCAGACAGACATATGTGCTGTATTTTACTCATTCTCTTTTTGAAAGTTTCACTCTAGTTTTGTCCTGCTTTTGGTTGCTCACCAGTATCTTCAAATGGTTGGTTTTTTTATATTGCATATAGAGTTATAATTGTAATGTGCAGGAGGTTTAGTCTGATACACACACCTCTGTCATTACCAGAAGAAATACTCAGCTCCGAGTAGCCAGTACAACACATCATGGTTTAGTCTAGCCTTTCTCTTGAGCCCCCAACCCATATAATCAAGTGTCTTCTGAAGAATTCTTCCAGAATGACCCTGATGCTCCTCCAATTCATGGTATTTATTTAAAAATAAGTTTATTAACTACAACTTTCCCATTCCTACCCACCCAATCTCTCCAGCCACCAACACCAAATGTGCACTGCTTAAAATTCCTAACCATGTGTGAATGGCAACTACACTGGTTGCAAAAACTTAGGACACCTCCCCATTCATCTCTCTTAGCCATCTAATCATCGAGGCATATTGCTTTATCACCAAGCAAGCTAATACATCTGTCCTTTCTCTTATATTCCCATTGCAACTGCCAGTGTCCTGTCTCAAGTATTTATCATCATCTCACTTCTGAACTTTGCTAATTCTTCGTAGCTGGTCTTCTTGCCTCCAGACTAACCTGTAATCTATCTTCCACTCTGGGTCTGGTATGATCCTTATGAAATATGTAACTATTCATTCTGCTTTCCTATTAATAATCCTTCAAAGGTTTCCTAGTTCTAGAATGTAACTAAAGTTCATTAACATGGCATAGAAGTTACTGCATTATAACTAAACCGTAAGTCAGGGGTCCTCAAACTTTTTAAACAGGGGGCCAGTTCACTGTCTCCCAGACCGTTAGAGGGCCAGACTGCGGGCCTGGGACAAGTCGGCTGCTAGGCAGGACAGGCAGCAGCAGCAAAAACACCCAGTGGGCCGGATAAATGTCCTAGGCAGGCTGCATGTGGCCCAGGGGCCATAGTTTGAGGATACCTGCCATAAGTTATGTAAAGGTAGAAATAATGATTTTTGATGTTTAAACCTCCAACATTAGTTCTCAGTGTAGGCGCTGTGAACTTTGTGGAAGGGTTTTGTCGTCACAAAAATTAAAAGATAACAGATTTAATGGGATAGGACAAGGAATGCTAAATCTGTATTGTAGAATGCATGGTGCATGACAGCCCTGCATGTGGGGCACACATAACTGTCTTGTACTGTGTGTGCTCTTTAAATGTCTCAAAGGTATGAAAAAACCCATTTATAATTATATGAACCTATAATCTACTTCCATTTTATAATCACAATACGAAAAAATTTAAATGATATCAATATATATTAATTTATCTGAAATGCAAATCATTTTACCTTTTGGTTTTGGTTTACATCATTAACAAGAGTTTCTGGCACTTTAAAAAATCACATCTCCAATTGCAACACTGGTAACCAACAGAACTAATCTACACAACATACTTATCTCATCAACCTATCCTCCTTCCCTCCCTTCTTTCTACTGTTTGTTTTTAATTATGTATGTAGAGAGTTTATATTACCTATCAT
The DNA here is from genome assembly GCA_963574575.1 of Galagoides demidoff. NCBI lineage: Eukaryota > Metazoa > Chordata > Mammalia > Primates > Galagidae > Galagoides > Galagoides demidoff. The sequence goes on along the minus strand of CAUYQV010012816.1, from coordinate 3,716 downwards.
TCTTATTTAAGAATAGTAAATGATGCAGGATAGGCTCAACAGACATAGGCAAAGCATACTAAAAAAGTTGGGGGAAATGAATTACTTAAATTGATAGGTTTATTTTCCAGCATGATACAAAAATTTTCATTGGTGCATTAACAGAATTATAAATGTTATTTTGTAATTTATATGGTTAATTTTATTTACTTAAATTATGTTTCTTAGTTACATTTTTCCCTTTCTTAGAAGAGAGGGAGAATTGTCTTTGTACACACACATTCCTTGAATCCCTATAGAACTGGCTTATTCATTCATACATTTCTATCTTGATTGAATTCCATGAGTGAGGTTAGATTAACCACCAAAGCAAATAAACATTACCTAATCATTCCTATCTGGATTTAGGCAAGATATATGTCAACCTCAGATAACTTTTGGGTGAAAGGCAAGTTAGACAAAACAGAGAATCACTTTCAATAAACTCTTACACTTCTAACTTCATTTCATCATCTGCTTCTTAGAGAACTTGATCTAAGGTTGAAGAACCAAAGGATGAAAATTTATACAGGCTTAATAAATAAATGGAAATAGGAACCCAAATGCAACCTCTACTCTCATCTTCCCCCTTCTGAGAGTAAACTACTCTTTCTTATCACAAACCAGCTTATTTTATAAGTTTCACAATCTATAATCAGCTCTAGTGCAAAAGATTCCAAGGAAGAATTCAGCATATTGTGCTTTGTGCTGGGTAGCCAGTCCTAGAATAAAACAGACACTACTTCCAGGGAAGGGGGAATTACAGTTTGATAATCACCCCATGAAGTACATATACTCTAACATCCATCTTGACATACTATAATAGTTTTAAATATTAGATCTTTATAAGAGCATCTACCAGACGATACCTTAAAGAATCATTATACAATCTCCATATTGATTTTTGAAAATTATGTATCATAGGGTTTTATAATAGGGTACTGAGATCACAACTGTTGTAATACTTAGATTGTAAAACATACTGAAAGGTATTTTTACCTTTCCATTTGTTAAGTATATTTATCTTAACATTTTTATACCTTTGTGAAACTCTGATCTGTTATATGAAAATATATAAATCTTTTAATTTTACCTCTTCTCTTTTCTCTCCTTCTTCCATTGAAATATCATGTTCTGTGACACTTTCAATACATGGGAGATCTGAAGAAGTGATCACAATTTCTTCAGGCTCTTGCATGAACAAAGGCTTTTCCTCTTGCTGGATCCATTCTTGATAGACTTTTACTACTTTTCTCATTGCTGCTGCTTCACAAATTGGTAATAAAAATGCCTAGTTAAAAAAAGAAAACAAAGAAAATGATACCTTTTCCTTAGCCACAAAATTCTAATACAGTAACTCTTAACACTGATAGGTTCTTAGAAACTGCAACTTTTAGCAAAATGATATATAACAAAACCTGTTTTACCATAAGCTAATCGATATAACCAAGAGTTAACTTCCTATGACACATCTCTGGTCACAAAAACATCACCAAATTTCTAAATAAAGACCAAACACTTCTAATATTAAACACTAAAATAAATGTGAACTATATATGTATTTGAGAAAAATTAATAAAAGTAACTAAGATAATTATTTACCCAAGTATTCCAGTTCAGATTCGCAGATCAGAGTCTACCCTGGCAACTCAGAGTGCAAGACAGGAATCAACCCTGGACAGGAGGCCGTTCTACCTCAGGGCATATTCACACAGCACCCTCACACCCCCTCACTTCCTCACCACCCCCTCCCTGCACAAAGGGACAATTTAGACACACCAGTTCAGCTAACATGCATATCTTTGGAAGATGGGGAGAATGTGCAAAAACCACACAGACAGTGGGCCCCAGGTCAGGAATTTATTTTTGCCCCATTCATGTAATAATGAAGCAATGTTATTTAAGGACTTGCTATACATACATACCTACCTTATTATAAAATGTGAGGTATGAACAATTTAAAAACATAACCAATCCATTGTTGAACAAAGGGTCATCTCTAAATAATCTGTACAATGGGTATATTTGTGACAGATAAGACATTGACTTGAAGTGAAAGTAACAAAGATTTGTTTCAATTATACTCAGAATGGTGTTTTATATATATATATATATTTTTTTTTTTTTTTAGACTCACTCTTTTACCCAGGCTAGAGTACCATAGCCTAACCTAGCTCACTGCAACCTCAAACTCCTAGATTCAAACAATCCTTCTGCCTCTGCTTCCCAATGACTTGGGACTATAGGTGCCCGCCACAATGCCTGACTAATTTTTCTATTTTTAGTAGAGACAGGGTCTTGCTCTTGCTCAGGCTGGGCTTAAACTCCTGACCTCAAGTGATCCTCCCATCTCAGCCCCCCAGAATGCTAGGATAACAGTTGTGAGCCACCGCACACAGCCACAGAATAGTAATATTCTTTATCTCATAAAATAATTGTGCTCTTACAAAGTTCAATGTAAATACAACTTTTCATAATTAGGCATATGTTTTAACACATTATTGGGGTTTATTATTTTATTTTAGAGCCAGGGTCTCATTATGTTGCCCAGGCTAGACAAACTCCTAGTCTCAGATAATTTCTCACCTCAGCTTCCCAAGTAGTTGGGACTATAGATGTGTACCACTGCACTCAACTAAAAATCGGTGTATTTAATATTAAAGACAAAAGTCTTCACTATAAATTAAAAGTACCAAAAGGTATTTTACCTGACGAAATATCTCTGTGACAAAATTTACATTACTTCTTTTAGAAGAAAAAACTCTGCGAACTATCTCAATGTCTGTGAGATGTTCCTCATCAATACTACAGAGACTAGATGAACTAGGTTCTCGCTCCGTGAGAGTGCTTGTATTGGAATGAGACTGTTCTGGTTCTGTAGTTCTGTCTGCTTTATCAGAATTGTCATTTTTGTTTTCTTCTCTGGATACCAAACTAGCAGCTGCCCTCTAAAATAAAAACAAAATAGGAAGAACATCATAATCATTTAACTTGGTATTTTGTCCTGTAGCAAACACTGGCAGAACCCAAAGCATTCCATAGATAACTTACAATCTAGGCATAGAGTTTCATTTAGAATGCATTCTAAATAAATAAGTGGCAAAGCAAATAACTAAACATCTAAGTGATAGAGATATTCCAAAATGTACAGTAACTAATCATTAACCCACCCTGTTTACATTTCAAGTAAGTCACTAATTAAAGCTGAATGAAAAAATAATGTATACAGAGGCAGCTTAAATCTTCAAGAATAAATTACTTAGCATTGGATTATTTGCTTAATTTACCTTAACATCTTTATTTTACCTTACACGAAAATTTACACAAGTAAAAACTTCTTAAACAAAAAAAACCAAAGGAAAGGAACAAAATTTATGACAGAAGAAATAAAAATAAAAGAAAACATCAGAAAGCTTAAGAGAAACTCTGAAAACAGAATTTTTAAAAAGACTGAAGCCTAACCCTACGGAAAAAGTCTTAAGGTAGTGATAAGTAAATTATTACCATAATAGAGTAGGAGAAGCACTATTTTGTGGTGTGATAAATCACTTTCTGTTGGCTCGGCACCTGTGGCTCAATTGGCTAAGGCGCCAGCCACGTACACCTAAGGTGGCGGGTTCGAATCCCCAGCCCAGGCCTGCCAAACAACAATGATGGCTGCAACCAAAAAATGGCCAGGCGTTGTGGCGGGTGCCTGT
>CAUYQV010012814.1:0-15064 GCA_963574575.1 Galagoides demidoff | reverse complement strand
TCTACCAAGGGTGACAAAGTGAGACTCCGTCTCAAAAAAAAATAATATTGCTTATATAAAAATGGTCATCATTTGGGAAACTGCTTCTGAACTGGGAAAACTGTAAATACCTGGTGGGAAGTTTTATGTAGGGCTTCCCTGAGTGCAGTGACTCCTCCCAGGCATGTATCTTATCTACAGAGTTGTTGAAAAAAGAGATTCCTATGGGGCATGAGATTTTGAAGCCAGGATGGTTCTTCAACTCCTTGATATAGATTTCAACTCCTTATACCTGAACGACAACCTGGGGGCGGGAGAGTAGCGAGCCTGGGGAGGCAAGGAGACTCTCTCCTAGACAGCTGTGTGAACTATGTGAATTGCTATATGGCATCCCATTGGAGAGGAATGCCTGCAGCCACCCTGCCAACAGGCTGCATTGCTCTGATCTACCCTTCTGAGGGCCAGTGTGTGACTCACGGTAGCATCATGAGTCTGAATATTTAGTGGTGTGAAAGAAGACCCTTAGTGGTCTCAGTACCCTACATTTAGGATTATTTCCTTAGGAGAGCTTCACAGAAGAATAACTGCATCATGGGCTATATGGACTCCTTAATATAGATATAAAGTCAAGTTTACTTCCAAAAGGTTTATACTACCAACTTTCACAAGCTATGTGATGAGGCAGCCATTTTCTTGTAGCAGAATTTTAAAAACTGTTGTAGATTTGATAACAAAAATTGATTTCCTGTCATATTTACAGTTTTAAACAATCTTAAAGACAGGTTTGAGAACTAGCATTTCCTTTTTTGTGAACTGATGCTTCCTTTCTTTTGCCCAGCAAAAAAGTTAAATTGCAAGTAAAAAGGATGTAAAATTCTTAAATTGCAAATTGCAACCAGATGTAAGAGGCATATTCCCTCCCTCCTCATTCTAAACTGTTCTTTCTGCCCCTGCAGGTCTATGAGACCCTCCTACCTCAATACGCCAAACTGGAGCAAAGAATCTTGTCCCAGACTCAGGGGCCTTCAGAATGAATTCACCAGGCCCAGGCATCCCTGTTGGCCCTGCCTGACCAGACTTAGTGGTCCCGCAGCAGGGATTCCCTTCCCTGTTCTTGGTAGCTGTGCCTGCCCATGCTGACTCCTTGGAGTACTCCAGCCCTGTCCAAGATCACCTTGAAGCCAGCCTCAGCACATCTTCCTATAGGTGGGCCCTTGAATCCCAGGGCAGGAAAGCATCTCTCCTTTTTTACCTTTTATTCCAAGAGGCAGGATAACACTGAATCTGGGATATGTCCAATAAAAAACTGTGACTTTTCCCCTTGTGAAGGCAAAATTAAAAATAATCTGAAGACCTAAATCAGCAAAATGGGGGAGGGTTTTCTCTCAGCCCATCCCTTTCTCCAACCCTGAGTCTCTTCACTACTCCCCAAACCATCACCCACAGCCATCCTCACCCCATACCTTCACCCTGCTGCCCATCCTCTCTCCCATCCAAAACCTTTCAGACTGTTCTCCCCCTAACCCTCCCAGCTGCTTCCATCCTTAGCTCAGCTGTCTGAGCTGCCTCCCAGGGTCCTCTTGTCTATTCCATGTTCACCTTCCATGCTGCCACCCTTCTTCAGACACACCTGATGGACCTAGTGGACACTCCTTTGCCCTCCCTTCAGATCTGCCCATAGGCTGCCTGACCCCTGGGCACACCAGATCACTGAGAGCCGCCATCTCCCAGGAGGCACCGGTTAGGTGTCTCTCTATCCCTCCCCTCCTCTCTCTTCATATACATACATTTCATTATCTCTCATTCCTGGCAGTTCACTTGTTGCAGAAATTGTGTCATTTCTCTGGAAGAATTTCCAAAATACTGGATTTCTTTTTTATTTTGGAGTACATTTCATCAGCTAAAAAGTTATGATGCACGGGGCGGCGCCTGTGGCTCAAAAGGGTAGGGCACCGGTCCCATATGCCAGAGGAGGCAGGTTCAAACCCGGCCCCAGCCAAAGACTGCAAAAAAAAAGAAAAAAGTTATGATACACGCTTTTAGTTTTCTTTTCTTTTCTTTCTTTTTTTGCAGTTTTTGGCCAGGGCCGTGTTCGAACCCACCACCTCTGGTATATGGGGCCAGCGCCCTACTTCTTTGAGCCACAGGCGCTGCCCCTGCTTTCAGTTTTCTTCCTGTGTTAGTGTGGATGGGGAGTTGTTTTTTCCTTCTTTTTCATCTCTCCTATTTTACTTTCTACCTCTCATATTCCTTACTCAAATTATTACAAAAGACTCCGTAGACAGTCTTTGTGATCTGGCTCCTGCAGAATCCAAATCTCCCTTCCATCCCAGGCCTCACTGAATTCAAACTCCAGCTAAACTAGACTACCTGTGGTTGGTCTCATCCAAATGGATCAGAGCAGTCTCTAGTGGGAAGTTAAAAGGAAGGGTTCTAGAAAATGAGCAGGACCAGGGCATCACTTCTGATAGAGATGAAGCCATTTTGAAAGGGAGTGTTGTCCCTGGAGACTTGGTGGACGAAAGAGAAGAAAAGGAAGCAAGAAACTAAAGACATCAGCACATTGGAACAAAACCAGCAAACCCAAGATTCAGAATAAGCAGACTGCTTTCCCTATCACTACCTAGGCATTAACTTGTTAAAGAAATTTTACATGATTAACTGACAGAAAAACATTCTCTTGAACCATAAAACAGTAAACTCTAACATGACACTCCAACATGAATTAAAAAAAGAAATAATTGTGAGAGGCGGTACCTGTGGCTCAGTGGATAGGGCACCGGCCCCATGTATCGAGGGTGGCGAATTCGAACCCGGCCAAACTGCAACAAAAAAATAGCCAGGCATTGTGGCAGGTGCCTGTAATCCCAGCTACTCGGGAAGCTGAGGCAAGAGAATCACCTAAGCCCAGGAGCTGGAGGTTGCTGTGAGCTGTGATGCCATGGCACTCACCAAGAGCAATAAAGCGAGACTCTGTCTCTAAAAAATAAATAAATAAATAAAATAATAATTGTGAATATGAAAGAATACCATAAATCAGAAATTCCAAAATTCAGGATAAAAATTTAAAAAAAAACAAGCATATGTGACAAGAGAGCTCAACAAATTTGAACAGAAAGATAACATCACAGATATGAAAACTAAATTATATAAATCCAAATGAAAATAGATAATGGCTGTAAGTAAAGCACATAGAAGGTAGGAATGAGGAACGCTAAGACAGCAAAAACAATATAAAGTAAGAACTGAAAAAACCCAGAAAGAAAATGATACATAAAGAAGACAGGCAAGGAAAAAACAAGACAGGTAAAACTGGAGCTTCTCATCACAAAAGATAAAATAATGGACTAAAGTTAATATTTAAAACTTCAATTGAAAGAAATTTCTGAAAAATGAAAGAAGACCTGAAACTATATTTTGAAAGGATCTATCTTGTTACTTAGAATACCAATTCAGGATCATTAGTTCTGGGACTGGGTGTGGTGGCTCACACCTTTAATCCTAACACCCTGGGAGGCTTAGGGAGGCGCCTTGTGGCTCAAAAGGGTGAGGCACCAGCCCCATATGCTGGAAGTGGTGAGTTCAAACCTAGCCCCAGCCAAATAGAAAAAAAAAGATCACTCAAGATCAGGAGTTTGAGAACAGCCTAAGCAAGAGCAAGACTCCCATCTTCACTAAAAATGGAAAAGTTTACCCAGGCATGGTAGTGCATGCCTGTATCCCATCTACTCAGGAGGCTGAGATAGGAGGATTGCTTCAACCCAGGACTTTGAGGTTCCAGAGTGTTAATGATGACACAACTGCATTTTACCCAGTGTGACACAGCGAGACTCTTTCAAAAGAATTTTAAAAAGGAAACAAAAGAATGATTAGTGCTGAGCATATCCTAGCAAACTCTTAACACTTTGTAAGTAAAGAAAGGAACTTTATAGGCCTCTAGGCCAAAAAACTTAGTCTTTTACAAAAGAAAGATCAGTTTGTTATCGGACTTCTCAACAAATCAAGATAGCAGTGGAGTAGCATTTTCAAGAAACCCAATTGGCTCAGCGCCGTTAGCACAGTGGTTGTGGCACCAGCCATGTACACGGAGGCTGGTGGGTTTGAACCCAGCCCAGGCCAGCTAAACAACAATGACAACTGCATCAAGAAACTCAAAGAAGTGGCCGGGCATTGTGGCGAGCACCTGTGGTCCCAGCTACTTGGGAGGCGGAGGCAGGAGACTCACTTGAGCCCAGGAGTTGGAGGTGGCTATGAGCTGTGAGTGATGCCATGGCACCCTACCCAGGGGGATAGCTTGAGGCTCCGTCTCAAAAAAAAAAAAAAAGAAAAGAAAAGAAACTCAAAGAAGGCTCCATGCCTATGGCTGAAGCAGCTAAGGGGCCAGCCACATACAACTGAGCTGGCAGGTTCAAATCCAGCCTGGGCCCACCAAACAACAATGATGGCTGCAACCAAAAAATGGTTGGGCTTCGTGGCAGGCACCTGTAGTCCCAGCTACTAGGGAGGCGGAGGCAAGAGAATGACTTGAGCCCAGGTTGCTATGAGCTGTGATGCCATAGCACTCTACCCAGGGTGACAGCTTGAGGCTCTGTCTCAAAGAAAAAAAAACTCGAAGAAAATATACACTAAGGATTTTGTATCCAGCCAAGCTGTCATTTAATTATCAAGGATATAGAAAAAATCCAGCCTGAGCTAAAGCAAGACCCCCTCTCTCTACTAAAAAACAGGAAAAGTTTAGCTGGGCATTGTGGCACAGGCCTGTCATTTCAGCTGTTGGGAAGCTGAAGCAAGAGGATCACTTGAGCTCAGGAGTTTGAGGTAGCTGTGAGTTATGACCCCATAGTGGCACTTTCCCCAAGGCCACCAGAGTGAGACTATCTCATAACAAAAGGATATAGGAAAAGTTTTAATCATGGAAAAGCTTAGGGAATATTATGTTCACGACCTCTTAGAATTCCACTAAAAGACTAGCTTCATCCAACTAGGAGATGATTGGAGAAGCTTATGCAAAAGGACTGGACATGAGCATTGTATAACTTTATTTTTATTTTATTTTATTTTTTAATTTTTGAAACAGAGTTTCACTCTGTTGCCCCAGTTAGAATGCCCCGGTGTCATAGCTCACGGAAACCTCAAAATGGGCTCAAGCGATCCTTTATCCTCACTATATGTGCCTACCACAATGCCTGGCTCATTTTTGTCTTTCTAGTTCTAGAAATAGGGTCTTGCTCTTGCTCAAAATGGTCTCAAACTCCTGAGCTCAAGCAATCCAGAGTGCTAGGATTACAGGTGTGAGCTACCGTGCCCAATGTGTTGAATATCTTTAGTTGTAGATCTAAGATAAAAATGAAAGTGGGGATAAGGGTGGAAGAATAGCACCAAATGTTACATACTTTGGCTGGACACAGTGGCTAATGCCTATAATCCCAGCATTTTGGGAGATTGAGGCCCGAAGTTCAAGACCAACTTGGGTAACATAGTGAGACTGTCTTTACAAAATATTTTTTAAAAATTAGCCAGTGTGGTGGCATGTGTAGTTTTTAGCTACTTGGGAGGATCATTTGTGCCCAAGGAGTTAGAGCTTACAGTGAGCTATGTTCACACCACTGCACTCCAGCCTGGGCAACAGAGTGAGACCCCATATCTTAAAAAAAAAAAAAAAAAAAAAAAAGTAAAAAATGGTACATGCTTTGACAAGATAGAAGTAAGAAAATTGCGGGGGAGAAAGAGAAGGAAGAGAGGATGTGGAAAGTACAGAGATTTTTTGTTGCATAAGCACTATATGGGAGTTAATATTGTTTAAAGTTGACAGTACAGGGTGGCCATAATGTTCATGTGCAATTGCATCTACTCTGTAGATGAAGTTTAAATGAGGAAAAAGGGGGTCTCAGAGCATTAAAGCTATACTTCTAAAGATAATAATATAGTAGTTGTGAGAGTAAGAATGCAAATCTCCCTCAATGCCCAAAGAAATAATAATAATGGTAATAGAGGCTGGGTTCAGTGGCTCATGCCTGTAATCCTAGCACTCTGGGAGGCCAAGGCAGGTGGATTGCTTGAACTCATGAATTTGAGACCAGCCTGAGTAAGAGTGAGACCTCATCTCTAAAAAAAATAGCCAGTGTTGTGGTGGGTACCTTTAGACCCAGCTACTTGGGAAGCTGAGTCAAGAGACGCTTAAGCCCAAGAGTTTGAGGTTTCTGTGAGCTGTGGTGCTACAGCATTCTATGGAGGGTGACATAGTGAGACTCTGTCTCAAAAAAAAAAGTGAAAGGACTTAATTCATCTAGTAAAAGAAAAGGAATTTCAAATTGGCTCACAAATCAACATCTTATGGTCTGATTCAGAAAGGCTAAAAAAAGAGATGGGCAAAGACACAGAGGCAAATAGAAACCACCAAAAGCAAAGATTACAAGATCCATGTATGATAAGGACAAAGAAGGATTCTTTATAATACTAAAAGCCACAATTCATGGTGGCATCTGTGGCTCAGTGAGTAGGATGCCAGCCCCATATACCGAGGGTGGTGGGTTTGAACCCGGCCCTGGCCAAAACTGCAACAAAAAAATAGCTGGGCATTGTGGTGGGTGCTTGTAGTCCCAGCTACTTGGGAGACTGAGACAAGAGAATCGCCTAAGCCCAAGAGCTGGAGGTTGCTGTGAGTTGTGATGCCACTGCACTCTACTGAGGGTGACAAAAGTGAGACTCTGTCTCTAAAATAAATAAATAAATAAAAGCCACAATTCACAATAATGATGTACTGGCAATGCATGTTGTAGCCTCAACTATTTGTCTTGTCAATTTAAAATGATAAATAGAGATAAAAATGAAAGAATAAAAGTAAAATGAGTTAGCATACAACTAAAAGAAAAGAAAGGGCAAAGAAGAAGTGGTGAGGATAAGGATCCATTAATAAGTTTGGAAAACAAAAAATAGAATTAAGTGAATAGCATTTTGATTATCTTTAAAAAACTACTTAAGTAAAAGGAAAGAAAATTAATACACAAAAAATAATGGTGAAAATTTAACTTTGGAACAGGAAAAAATTTTAATCTTAAGGACCATTTTGTACAACTCTATGCAAATCAACTGCATAAATTAAAAATAAATAATTTTTTATAGTAAACAAAACATAGATGAAATGGATAATGACCTAGAAAAATATAATTTACTTAAATATCTCCAATAGAGTTAGGAACTTTAAACTGGTTCATTTTCATAAAGTAACTAGAAAAGATTATCGAAGTATTGACATTACCCCAACAAAAGAGCACTAGGTCAGATTCACAGGGGAAATCTACCAAATCTTCACAAACCAGTTAATCTATATGATCTGTGTCCATAATGCTATATGATCTGTGTCCGAACACTAAAAAGAAATGCTTCTAGATTATTTTTGTGAGGCAAATACAACACTGATCCCTATGGTAGGCTGCAAAAAGCAGCCTAGTTCTTCACTCACATTTGGAATTTGGTTGTGTTGTCCCAGTTTGATTCTGGGCCCACCCATATGACTTGCTTTGTTCAATGGGATTTTTCACAAACCTGATGCAAGCAGGAGTTTGAAAAGCACTTGTGCAATTAAGATTCCTCTTGGTTTGTTCTCTGCCTTTGTCATGAAAGTTTTGTGCCTGAGTTAACCTGACCAAAGCCACCTGGGATGAATCGTAGGATAGCTGACAGCCTCAGACATATGGGCAAGTTGAGAGGAGCCAGGAGAAATGCTCAGCAAAGTTCAGCCTAAATTACCAGTCTACAGATTCATGAGCTAAATAAATATTGGTTGTTTTAAAGTCTTGAGGGGTTTGTTTGTTTTGTTTTGTTTTGTTTTCGATAGTCTCTCTCCTTTGCTCAGGCTAGAGTGCCATGGCCTGAGTCTACTTCACAGCAACCTCAAACTCCTGGGCTCAAGCAATCCTGCCTCAACCTCTCAAGTAGTTGGGACTATAGGTGCTCACAGCTACTTTTTCTGTTTTTAGTAGAGACAGGGGTCTCACTTTTCTAAGGCTGGTCTAAGATTCTGAGCTCAAGTGATCTTCCCACGTTGGCCTCCCATAGTGCCAGGATTATAGGCATAAGACACAACACCTAGTCCTAAAGCCTTGATATTTAATAGATAACTGACAAAGAAATTGGTGCCAAAACAAAAAACTAATTCACTGGGCTGTGGATGGAGATTGGAAAAATAGTGAGAAGACCATACTAGGAGGCTAAAAAATTTCAAGGAAACTGTTAGAGGGAACTGGAGAAAAAGGCAGCCCATGTCACCACCTATGGTGGCTTGAAAAATAGCAGGTATGCCTGATGAATCTTAGGGCTTGAGCAGAGACATTTGCTAGTCAGAGTGCTGAAAATGTCAGCTGGGTATTACTCAGAGGGACTATAAGGTACAGATTGGAAAAATAACTTTCTTGATGTCATCCGTTCAAGCCCATATAAGATTATCAAATTAAGGTATAGCTTTAGTAAAAACAAAATCAAGGGCAATGAAATACTTTGCTATGACCTCTGAAAGAATCAGGTCACCATCTCATAGACCTTTCTAGCTGGTTAAAATGCCTTCTAGGAATCGTAAGATTGTTGTCCTACTGCAGCCTGACATCCCTCAAACATTAATGACTAAACCCAGAGAAAGCACTCAAAAATAATCACGGGTGTAGCTTTTGGTACATAGAGTAAACTCCAATCAGACACATAAAACCCACAAAACTTTGTAGGGAGCTAAACTAATGAAAGCAGCATTAACCTGAATAAAAAGGGACTAAATGTTAAAGATCTGGGCTTCCAAATTTTTGTGGGCAGTTAGCAGGCTGAATAAGTTGCTCAAAAGTCATAGTGTCCAGTGCCCTCTTCAGAAGATGCCATAGGATGTGAAGCCACAAACCAAGGAGAACATGGATTGGGGTTCCACTTTCCATGTCACAGACACACTCTAATATGGCCTTCAATGATTTCTGCCTCCTGGGATTTTCATTAGTCTTCTTGATTGTGAGTGGGACCTGTGGCTTTCTTCTAATAGGATATGGCAAAGGTGATGGGATGTCACTTAAGGAATCATACTACATAAGATTTAGCAGATTCTAATGACTCTCCCTTGTTGGCTTTGATTAAGTAAGCAGCTCTATGGAAAGACCTACATCACAAGGGGTGGAGGACAGCTTCTGGCTAATATCCATCAAAGATGAGGCCCTCAGTCCAATAATTCACAAGGAACTGAATCCTTCCAGCAACCATGTCAGTTTGAAAGTGAATTCTTCCAGATTTGCACCTCAGATGAGCCCGCAGCCCTGGCCAACACTTTAATTGCAGCTTTGTGAGCACTGGAGTAGAGGGCTCAGCTAAATTGTTCCTGGATTCTTGACCCACAGAAACTCAGATAATACATGGGTGTTGTTTTAAGTTACTAAAATTGTGGCAATATTGCTATGGTGCAATAGATACCTACTCAGGGGAGAGAACTAGAGCCTAGTTATAGAACATTTCCCATCTATAGGGGCACCTGGCAAGACTTTCCCAGTGGGATTTTGGAATTGCTATAAGCCAGTGACTGTTATGTGCCTACCATTCTTACACTTTTCAAGTGATAGTACTTTTGTAATTACCCTGTCCTGTTTCACCCACTTATGTTAGATATGTAGGGGCTGGATCATTTAGCTTTTCAATCATACTTCTCTGGAACATGAGTAGCAACACCCAGACCAATGGTGTGAATAATTATGGCCATTAGGGAAAACTGGGATAGTTTACAAAAATGGCCCCAAGTGTGGTGGCTCATGCACTTTGGGAGGCTGAGCTGGAAGGATCCCTTGAGGTCTGGAGTTCAAAGGCCAGCCTGGGCAACATAACAGGACCCCATCTCTACAAAATCTTTTTTTACAAATAGCTGGACATGGTGGTACATGCCTGTAGTCTCAGCTACCTGGGAGGATCTCCCAAGCCTAGGAGTTTTAGGCCTCAGTTTGCTAAGATTATACCACAGTACTCGAACCTGGACAATAGAGTGAGTCACTGATTTAAAAAATGGCCCTAGATGCTCCACATCTACCTTTATCTATACATTTTGTTGTATATCTTTGCCATGTCCTCCCTTCTGATTCTTGGATTGCCTGTGTCACTTTCTTTGGCTAATGAGATGTCAGCAAATGATACAAGGCAAAGCTTGGAAATAATTTGCATGATTGAATTTGCTCTTTCTTGCAGAAGTGCCATTACTATGATAACATGACTGATAGGATAACATGTGAAACACAGCCTAGTCCTATCAGCGTCAGGTGAATCTCATATATGTAAGCTAGCCTGTCCAACATCATAATTACCTAGCCAGTCAACTCAGCCATGTGAGCAATAAACATTATATTGCTGTAGACTTGAGGATTTCTAGTTGCTGGTTAGGCAGCATTCTGTGACAAAAGATAACTGACATAATACCTCTAACCTCATGAAGTTTGTATTGATACAAAATAATAAAACTACAGATCAAGCTCCTATTAATATCAAGGAAATTCATCATCAATTTTATCAGAGTATGTATAACTTATTTAGTATAAACTATACTTATAGATTATACATTTGTTAAATATTATCAAATTAATAGCAATGAAAAAAATCTAAATAAAATATCAGAAAACAGAGACCAATAGGGAATTGAAGATGACATATCATGACTGAGTGTAGGTTATTTCTACAGAAATAAGTCAATGAATATAATTCTCCATTTTAATAGATCTAAGAAGAAAAGAAATTTGATTATATCGGCTAAAAGGACCTTGACAAAATTTAATACCCATTCCCGATTTTTACAAAATTGCTAAAACCCAGCACCTACTTAATGAGAAACCACTAGAGTTGTTCCTTCTAGAATCAGAAACAAGTCACTCTTCTTCCATTTAATATTGCCAATATAGTCAGATTTTTTTTCTTTTTTTTAAGAGACAGAGTTTCACTTTATCGCCCTCGGTAGAGTGCTGTATTGTCACAGCTCACAGCAACCTCCAACTCCTGGGCTTAAGCGATTCTCTTGCCTCAGCCTCTCGAGTAGCTGGGACTATAGGTGCCTGCCAGAACACTGGGCTATTTTTTTGTTGTTGTTGCAGTTTGGCCGGGACTGGGTTCAAACCTGCCACCCTCAGTATATGGGGCTGGCACCTTACCCATTGAGCCGCAGGTGCCACCCTATAGTCAGAGTTTTTAAAAAGACATAAAAATAGGAAAGGAAGAGATAGAAGTTAAGAGAATCAATGCTAAAACTAATGCAAGTAATAAAATTCAGTAAAGCAGTAGGATATAAAGTTTTAATATGAAAGGAGTAGTGTTCATATATACTACCAATAAACATGTTGTGAAGGACAAAAGTCCAATTACAAAAGCAATACAAAAAGTTAAAATTGGGCCTAACATTTAAAAAAATGTTGAAAACATTATTTAAAGGTATAAAAATAGACTTGAGCAAAAAGATTATACAGAATCTCAAAGATTTAATGTGATCAAGCAAAATACCAAACTTATTTTTTAGAAGGTGAGGGTGTAAGCCTGGACCTAGGCAAGGTGATTCTAAAGTTCATTCGCAAAAGTGCACAAGCAGAAATAGCTAGGAAAATTTTGAAAAAGAAGTTTAGTGCCATTAGCCCATTAGATAATGAAACACATTATAAAGCTTCTAAAAAACATGTAGTATTGGTTCAGGAATAGACAGATTCATAGAGTAATATGTCCAAAAATAAACATCACGTGTGGACCTTTAGTATTTGAGAGAGATGTTGGTTTGAAACACAGGAAAAAGATGGACTTTTTAGTACATAATGTTAAGAAAACTAGATACCCATATGGAAAAATATAGAATTAGAATCATGTCTCATAAAACCAGAATAAATTCCAAATGTATCAGAGAGTTAAATATAAAAAGTAAAAATCTTACGAGCCCCAGAAAAAAACATGGAAGAATTCATTTATAATCTGAGAGTGGGGAAAGCCTCTCATGGCTAACAATCCAGAAGCAAAAGTACAATTTGTGTATTTGACTACATAAAAATTAAAATTTATTTTTATTATGGTTGAAAAAAAGAACAAAAGAAATTGAAGGACAAATAGCAATCTGGGAGAAAATAGTTGCAGTTTCCCTCACAGACAAAAGACCAATTCATCTGATACAGTACTGTATATAAAAGGCTCTGAAAGACTAAAAAGAAAAAGGCCAAAAACCCGAAAGGAAAATAAAAACAACATCAAAATATGGACATCTATCAGAAAAAATGCAAATACTCATTAAGCATATTTTAAACAAAACCCCAAAAGTTTGATAAAATTCTCTGTTACTAAGACTGTGGAGCAACAGGCATTCTTACACATTCCTGGTAGAAGTGCAACTTTTTGTAACTCCTATAGAGGGAAATTTGGAAGCATCTAACCAAATATGAGTGTGATTTAATAATTTCAGTAGGAATCTGCACCAAGTCACAAACCCAACATACACAACAACAAATGTATAAGGTTATTGTGAATTATTAATAGCAGAATATTTGGAAGAAAGCCAAGTATCTATCAATATAGGACATGGTGCATCCACACAATAAAAACTGGGGAAGACCCGTATGTACCAATTTGGAGTATACTCTACAAACCCATGACCATTCTGTACTTAGTTCTTTTGTACCCCTCAGCAAAGTTTTACACTTTTTAGTATACAAGTCATATACATATTCTCTTAAATTCATTCCGAAGTATTTAATTTTAAGACATTTCTATTGGGATAAAACATATGACTTAAAAATGCTCACAATTCAATAGCATTAAGTACCTTTACAATGTTGTGTCTTCATCACCCCTATCCATTTCCAGAACTCTTTCATCATCCCAGACTGAAACTCCTTACCTGTTAAGCAGTAACTCCTATCTTCCTTCTCCCCAGCCCCTGACATCCACTGCTCTACTTTCTGTCTCTATGAATTTGCTATTCTAGGTATCTCATATAAGCGGAATCATACTTGGGTCCTTTTGTGTCTTGTTTATTTCACTTAGCATAGTACTTTAATACTTTTAATGTTTTAAAGGTTAATTCACGTTTTAGTAAGGCTACATAGTATTTGTTTTTATTTTATTTTATTTTTTGCTACACAGTATTTGTATAACACATTCTGTTTATCAATTCATCTACCATTTGGACACTTGCGTAGTTTCCACCTTTTGGCTATTGTAAATAATGCTCATGCGAACACTGATGTACAAATATCTGTTTGAATTCCTGCTTCCAATTCTTTGGAGGCATGTACCTGGAAGTGGAATTACTAGATCATGTGATAATTCTGTTTTACTTTTTGAGAAGCCTCCATATTGTTTCCTGAGCAGCTGCACCATTTTTTATTCCCAGTAGTAATGCATAAGGGATCCAGTTTATCCATAGCCTTGTCAACACTTATTTCATTTTATTTACTTATCTATTTTTTGAGAAGAGTCACCCCAGGAAATATGAAGTGGAATCTCATTGTAGTTTTGATCCGTGTTTCCATAATGACTAGTGATGTTGAGCACCTTTTCGTGTACTTGGGCCAATACGTACATGAAAAGGTGCTAAATATCAACTACTCATTACGGAAACATGGCCCAGTAAGTACACAGAAAGGTGCTCAACATCACAAATTTCATTTTAATTGTTTTTGCTAGTATATAGAAATAATCTGTGGCATTCTATAGCACATAGAATTATTTGTTGCTAGTATATAAAAATTGATTTTTGTTTGATCTTGTATCATGTAACCTCATGAAATTCACTTATTTGTTCTGGTAGTATTTTGCATTAGTAAGATGTGTAGGATTTCCACATTATCATATCCTCTGGTGGGGGGGAAGTTTTTCTTCTTTCTTTCCTCTTTTTCAAATTTTAAAATTATTTTTATTATGTTTTTAGGAGATAAGGTTTTACTCTAGTTGTGTATGCACTTGAAAAGATGTGTTTTCTGTTCCCATTGAATGTTCTGCAAATAACAATGAGGTTGGCTCGGAGCCTGTAGCCCAGAGGCTAGGGCGCCAGCCACATACATCAGAGCTGGCAAGTTTGAATCCAGCCCGGGCCTGCCAAACAACAACAACTATAACCCCCCGCCAAAATAGCTGGGCGTTGTGGCCTATAGTCCCAGCTACTTGGGAGGCTGAGGCAAGAGACTTGCTTAAGCCCAAGAGTTTGAGGTTGCTGTGAGCTGTGATGCCATGGCAGTCTACTCAGGGTGACAGCTTGAGACTGTCTCAAAAAAATAAAATAAAATAAAATAAAATAAGGTCTTTGGTACATGGTGTTGTTCAAGTCCTTTATATCCTAACTGATTTTCCATATACTTTCTATGTCAATTACTGAAAGAGTAAAAGAATTTCCAACCAAAATTGTGGATTTCTCCATTTTTCTTTATTGGTCTGTTTTTTCTCCATATACTTTGAAATTCTGTTACTTGGGCATATACATTTGGGATTGTTATGTCTTCTTAATTATTTGACCCACTTATCATTATGAAATGTCCCTCTTTATCCCTGGTAATATCTTTGTTCTGAACAGTTTTTCCTGATATTAATGTAGCCAATTCCATGATTTGTATGATTAGTATTTGCACAGTATATCTTTCTTTAAGTCATTTAAATTTTAACATATGTGAACTCTGAACACTACCTTTTAATTGGAGCATTTAGCGTCCACTTACACAATCATTGATATGATTTGTTTAAATTTAATGTCATGCTATTTGTTCCAACTGTTCATTGTTGTTTTTTCCTCTTTTACTGATTCTTTGAGTATTTTTTATTGTCCCATTTTATCTCTACTACTTGATTATTGGTTGTATCTCTGCAGTGGATACTGTTAAATACTGCTCAGATCTCTCTTGAATCAGGAAGTACTTCAAAAAGTAATTATTGGGTGGGGAAGGGGAGGGGAGAAGGGCGGATGGGTGGTGGGAGGGTGACCGGAAAGATCACCTATATATCTGTCTAACAAGGGTACAAGTGAACTTTTCTAGAACTAGAATATAAATGTGTTGATACAATGATTAAGCAAATGACATGAAATTTATGTTAACCAGCTTGATGAAAGTGTTTCAAATTGTAT
>CAUYQV010012813.1:0-12206 GCA_963574575.1 Galagoides demidoff | reverse complement strand
ACAGGCGCCCGCCACAACGCCCGGCCATTTTCTGGTTGCAGCCATCATTGTTGTTTGGCGGGCCCGGACTGAGGATTCGAACCCACCACCTTAGGTGTACGTGGCTGGCGCCTTAGCTGATTGAGCCACAGGCGCCGAGCCGTCAATTCTATTTCCTAAGTGAAGAGCACCCACAGAGAGGATGCCCAGCTACTAAGTGTCCAGGCCATGAATAAGGCTCTGAGAGTTAGGCCTGGGGAGCTCTGGGCCCCTCCATTCCCACCTGAGGTCTGACGTGCATCACACCTACTGAGACTCAGCAAGACCACACATCGCAACAAATACTTGAAATGCAAATGTCAGACTCCAAAGGAGGCCCACAAACTTCCTTCTCTTTCCCCACGAAAGGCTTCTCCTTCCTTTCCTTTCTCCTGCTACCTCAAAGCTCTCATATTTGGAAACAATGAAAAAACATATCACTAGAAGTCAGATCAGCCAAAGGAAGGTGGGCTGGAAGGCAACTAGAGAATGTCCTTGGCAGTAATGGACTGAGACTAAGCGGTAAAAAGTGGGTCAGTAGAAGCAAGTAACTACCATCTACTGGGTCCATGACTTTAACTTTTGATTGTTTATCATAAGGATTCTTCTCAGGAATGACAATAACAGCAAAAACAGCACATGTTACGACCCCATGAGGTGCCAGGTGCAGCACAAGAGCCTTACAGCACCCCATGGGGACATGAACACTGCTTCCCAGATGAGCGTGCTGCGGTAGAGAAGTGAAGGGCCCCTGCCCAAGTTTGAGTTTGTAAGTGGGAAGGTGAGTTTGGACTCAGCCAAATCTGGCTGCAGGGTCCATGCTCAGTATAAATCACCACCCCATACTGTTCCACACACTCCCTCCTTCCAGGTGCTTGCGACTGCTGTGACTCTGCTTTTGCATCTGTGCTTTCCAAATGAAACTGTGACCCCCCCAGGGGTGTAGCCTGTGTTCCTCCTGCAGAGCACAATGCCCAGCGCACAGCTGAAAGCACAGACAACAACAGCTAAAGAATAAGCTGTGTGCATAAAGATATTATAAAATAGCAAGAGACAGAAAGGAGACAAACATGAAGTATGAAGTAAATGATAACATAAAGGACGGACAATTCTGAAAACATCAATGCTAGCCACATGGGAAGTGCTTAGGCTTTAATGGCTGAAAGAAACAGCCTGGAGGGCTGTATAACTTTAACAATGGGAGGATTACATGAATGTGGAAAAATACAGGACTTAAATCACTGGGTGGCAAAATCCTAGGACCTGTTCCTTTAGTATTCTAATATGAAATTAAATATTAGAATACTAAAGGAACAAATAGCAACCATGTATTAGAATGACACACACAAGAAAAGAAGATAGCAAATTCCAAAAAGGAGAAATCTTTTTTTTTTTTTTTTTGAGACAGAGCCTCAAGCTATCCCCCTGGGTAGAGTGCTATGGCATCACAGCTCACAGCAACCTCCAACTCGGGCTCAAGCGAGTCTCCTGTCTCCGCTTCCCAAGTAGCTGGGACCACAGGCACCCACCATAACACCCGGCTATTTTTTTTTTTTTTTTGGTTGCAGCCATCATTGTTGTTTGACGGGCCCGGGCTAGGGATTCGAACCCGCCACCTTAGGTGTACGTGGCTGGCGCCTTAGCCAATTGAGCCACCAGCGCTGAGCCAAGCAGAAATCTTTATAGGCTACTCCACTGACAAGTAAGCAAGAAAACTAGTTAGTGAAAGCAATAATAGAAAAGATACATGACTATATCTTTAAAATACAAAAGACATGTAAAAATATTTTTAAGGATATGTTTATTTTTATTTACATATAAAAATACAGACCAGGGGCTCAGCACCTGTGGCTTAGTGGCTAGGGCGCCAGCCACATACACCGGAACTAGCAGGTTTGAATCCAGCCTGGGCCTGCTAGGTGTTGTGGTGGGTGCCTATAGTCCCAGCTACTTGAGAGGCTGAGGCAAGAGAATTGCTTAAGCCCAAGAGTTTGAGGTTGCTGTGAGCTGTGACACCACAGCACTCTACTGAGGGCGACATAGTGAGACTCTGTCTCAAAAAAAAAAAAAAAACAAACGTAGGCCAGGCAGTGACTCATGCCTGTAGTCCTAGCAACTTGGGAAGGTGAAGTAGGAGGATAGATTAAGCCCAGGAGTTCAAGGCTGCAGTGAGCTAGGATCACGCCACTGTAACCCAGCCTAGGTGACACAGCAAGACCCTGTCTCTTAAAAAAAAACCCAACATGTATTGTATTTATACATATAAATATATATACACATATATATGTATTTATAAATGTATATATTTATATATATAAATGTATTTTATATATGCATATATATATACATATTTACATATATTTATGTATGTATATACGTATTTATACAAATAAAAAAGGACTTCTACGGACACTAATCAAGACCTCTTTTTTTTAAAAAAACCTATAGTTTGTAGTATATAAGTATAAACTAATGAGATTGGGGGTTTTGTTGCTTGGGTTTTTCATCATTAAATCCTCTGGCCTGACATATTCAGTGAGTACTGCCAATGAGAAGTTGCTCTGGGAAACCGTGTACATACTCCAACCATGCTGCCATCATTCAGGCAATTTTATTTCTATTTAGGGATTATCTTCAAGGTCACTATCATGTCCCTCTTTCCCTCACTTAGTTCACTGACGGTGCACGAAACGTACTGCTAGGCACGAAGCAAACAGTAATAATGCCAGCAGTAGCAAACCTTTACCTTTCAAGGATAAACATCATTTGGGGGACCAAACACCCTTGGAGCTAAATTATTTTCAAGAAGAGGGTGGCAAGCTGAGGAACACTTTGGGGCTGGGTGGGACAGTAGCTTGGACTTGAAGGTGGCTGGCATCCCAATGCCCCATGTCCTATGGGCCACATGTCCACCTAAAACCTCTCCAACTGGTGGCAGTAAGGATTTTATGATCTTCTCTAGGGCCTTACTGATAGTGCCCAAGCCCATCTAGCTCTCCCCTCTGGAGCTCCTCTACAGGCAGATTCAAACTGCCCCTGCTCCCTACAAATGCTGTATGCATCTCCTACTTCATCCACTGGTCACTGCCCCAGGTATGACTGGGAGAGTCGCTTCTCTTCAGGAACCAGCTTCCTCCGCTCAAGGCTGGCCCATAGGGACACTTCTACTTTCTAAGCATCAGGACCCTCTCCCAGGCCTGCTTGGAAGCTGGGCTCCACTTCCCCAGCCGACCCTATACTAGCTTCTAGGAACAACACTCCCACTCAGGCCTGCATGGGGTCCTGTACCAGGGCATGCAAAATAAGTACATGTGTACATGGAAACACTCGCATACACAGGAGGGGTGAGAAAAAGGCTCTGTGTGTTATGTGGGGTAGTGAAGTCCTCTGGGTGGTGTAAATAAAGAAGTCTCAGCTGCCTGAAAGTGATGGAAGGGGAAAGATTAGAAAGTGTTCTAAGCAATGGCAACATCACTGGAGTAAGAATCTCATTTTCTATGAAAGCCCCTTTGAAGACTAAGAATTATCTCACTATATGTCCTATTATATTTGTCAAAAGGGAGGGGGGCCTCTGTTGTCATCAAATTAGCTCAGGGAGCCCAGAACCTCTAAGATAACCTCAGCAAAGCTAACAGTTTGTGGGTTTCTCGTCCCAGGCCTCAGAGCCCATAGACTGTGCTTACTCTCAGCCTGTCCATTTCCAGCTGGTCCCTGCTGGCGGGGGTGGCCGAGGGGGAGCCGGGCACCGTGGTGGGGGAAGATGCAGTGCCCTCGCATTCGCTCAGCTTGATGATGACCTCGTCCTTGGCCTGGATGGTCTCCATCAGCATCCCCAGCTGCTCATTGAGCTCGCCCACTTTGCCCTTCAGTGTCCTCACTTCCTGCTGAAGACTATCCTTTTCCAGGCTGACCCTCTCCAGCTGGCTGGTGAGGCCCAGAATCTGGTCATCCTTCTGGTGCAGAAGCTCGAGCGTGTCCTTCGGGACCCCCTCACAGAGCCGGCTGCTTGTGAAGTACTTGTCATACTGGGACGACCTGACTGTCTGCTGGAGCAGTCGGACAAGCTCCTGGGAGACAAAAAGAGGGTGGAGTAAGGTGAGGAGAGCGAGGAAGAGGAGGAGAAGGGGCAATCACGACAACACTGCATGGAGCAACCATCGGCATTTGAGGAAATGCAGAATCCTTACTGGAAACATTTTAATACTGAACTTCCTCTTGAAGGATCTCAAAAATAGAGAGGAAAAAATATTTTCTCTATTAAGACTGTCTGCAGAGAACAATAATAGGAAACAGGAAATAATAGACACATACACTGTAGCTTACCAGTAGTTATGAGCAGACATTCATTGGTATTAAAAAACTGTGCTCTGACATTGACTGAACTTCTGAGCAATTAAGTGTAATCAGGTCTTGTTTGCTCAGAAGGAAATTGTTTAACAGGATGTAGAAACTCTTTTTAAACAACTGTTAAAGAACTCTATGCTGAAGCCTTGTTTACAGAGATTCAATCTGAGGGGGAGGACTGAGTGTGGGTACAGACAGCACCCTCTTCTGACCTCCCTTAAGAGATCTTCCAAATCCTGAAAAAATGACCACACAGGGCAACAGTCCCCAGGACAGAGGCTGTGACAACACTAAAGTTTTTTGGGGAAAAGCACCTCCTGGGAAACAAAACTGTCCCCAGAAAGATTCGGGGAAACATACACTAGGCTTTATTCCTTTGGTCTTTAGCTGCTGATGTGGGATAAGACAAAAGCCAGGAGAAGAAAAATTACCTTCTGGCTAGACAGGTCTTTCTTCAATCGTTCCAGCTCCTCCTGCTGGCTCTGCACCTGCAGCTGCATTTCAGAGGCCGGCTTGTTGGTGCTGCCACTGCCTGATGTTCCCTCGACTGCAGGGTCACCACTGCTGTGACGGTTTTTGTACGACCCAATTATGTCTTTCAAAGGGCGCTTTCCTTTGTAGGGGTTGCGTCCAAAATCAAAGGGGAATCCTGAGCCAGTTACTCCTACATAAAAACAAAACAAAAAAAAATTGTTTTTTTTTTTAAGTGCAGGTCTAAATCTTCCCTTTGGAAACATCAATACAATAAAGCATTCTCACAAATCTTCCTCCAACAAGCTCTGTCTTCATCACCTAGAGAATGCAGGGAGACACAGACAACTCTCTGCCCCCACCACATTCTAACCAAAACACTTACAACCAACCAACCTTGATTCCCCCCACTGGATCTTTCCTTGGAAGCTTCTATCCTATAACCACTTTAAAGGAAAAGTAAAGCTGGGGAGCAGTGGCTCATGCCTATAATCCTAGCACTCTGGAAGGTTGAGGCAGGTGGATTGCCTGAGCTCATGAGTTTGAGACCAGCCTGAGCTAGAGTGAGACACTGTCTCTAAAAATTGCCAGGTGTTGTGGCAGGTGCCTACAGTCCCAGCTACACAGGAGGCTGAGACAAGAGAATTGCTTGAACCCAAGAGTTTGAGATTGCTGTGAGCTATGATGCGATAGCATTCTATAAGGGCGACAAAGTGAGACTCTATCTCTAAATAAATAAAGAAAAACTAAAACATGCCATCTTTGGCTTCCTATTCTTAAAAGCTAACCTGTGCTCAGTTAAAAAAAATACTCAAATATATCTTTGTTGTTGTTTTTTAAATGTGAACACACTGCTATGGTTTGAATGTGTCCTGCAAAGTTCACATGTTGAAAACTAAATCCCCAGGGTAATAGTGTCAGGAGGTGGGGTCTAAAAAGAGGTGATTACCCCAGAAGTGCATTAATGTACATAGTTACCATTCAATAAAATTAAAAAAAAAATTAAAAGAACATTAAAAAAAAAAAAAGAGGTGATTAGGTCATCTAGGTAGGGCAGCTCACATTTATAATCCTAGCATTCTGGGAGGCTGAGGCAGGTGGATTGCTTGAGCTCACAAGTTCCAGACCAGCCTGAGCAAGAGCAAGATCCTCGTCTCCACCAAAAATTAAAACAAAAACAAAATTAGTAGGGCATTGTGGCAGGTGCCTATAGTCCTAGCTACTCAGAGGCAGAGGCAAGAGGATTGCCTGAACCGAAGAATTTGATGTTGCTGTGAGCTACAATGATGCCATGACACTCCACCCAGGGTGACAGAGTGAGTCTCAAAAAAACAAGAGGTGAGGCTCGGCGCCTGTGGCTCAAGCAGCTAAGGCGCTAGCCACATACACCTGAGATGGCGGGTTCGAATCCAGCCCAGGGCCAAACAACAATGATGGCTGCAACCAAAAAATAGCCGGGCGTGGTGGTGGGTGTCTGTAGTCCCAGCTACTTGGGAGGCGGAGGCAGGAGAATCGCTTGAGCCCAGGAGTTGGAGGTTGCTGTGAGCTGTGATGCCATAGCACTCTACCCAGGGTGACAGCTTGAGGCTCTGTCTCAAAAAAGAAAAACCAACAAGGTGATTAGGTCAAGAGGGCTCTGCCCTCACAAACAGACTAATGTCATTAACACCACAGTGGGTTAGTTGTAAAAGCAAGTTCAGCCCTCTCTTGTTCTCCTGCCTTCCACCACCCGAAGACAGAGCATGAAGCCCCCACCAGATGTCAGTACTGGCCTCTTGGACTTCCCAGGCTCCAGATCCGTGAGCCAAATAAATTTCTATTCACTGTAATTGCCCAGTCTGTGGGATTCTATTATAATAGAATTAAAACACACATGTTTTGAAGTATGACTATATTCTCTTCCTTAAAAATAGGTATTCAAAAATACCCCAGTGTGGGATCCAGGTAAGTTTTAGTGTGGATGAATTCAGATATAAACTCGAAATACAAAGAGGAGACACAAAGGGGTATATCCCCAAACAGGCAAATGTTGTCTACACTGTTGGGAGCCAGCACCCTGTTCTCCTGGGGAAGGGACGTTGACCTGAGGGGCATGGGACCACAGCCGCTTCCAGTGTGCTGGCATTATCTTCCTTCTTGACGCGAGTGGGTGCTGGTTACATCGGTGTGTTCACTTTGTGACAATTCCTTGAGCTATATATTCCACATCTGGGGACCTTCTATAGGTTATACTTCAATAAAATTTACTTAAAAATACGGGAAAAAAATACCAGGAAGGGAAGTTTACTTCCCGTGAATAACATGGAAACAAGTTGATGGGCTGAGTTTAAACTTAGCCCATCTAATTTTAGAGCAAGTTTAAGAAATAACCATGAAACAAGCAAAATCTCCATGTCTTTCACATAAACTTCCTCTGACAGGGGATAAGGGGCTGAGCAGAGGCTGAGAAAGCTGTTATCAGTCAAGAAAATACTCTGCAGTAGTTCTAGGAGTTTCTTGCCCCCTCCCAGCTCATCAGGCTGTACTGATTCTTCCTTCCCAATCTTGCTCACATTCACCCCTTCCATCTCACTCCCAGTGTCTACTGAAGTCAGAGCCACCAGTGCTCACTTCTAATAATCCAACCCCCTTTCCTTCCAGGAAGCATTCCCAGCTCACATTGAGCCCCTCTCCTGGGTATTCCCACTGGCCACGCCACTCACTTGGTGATTAAGCACACCCTGCCTGGCCACATCACATTGGAACAGTGGTTTCCCACCATGATCCTATGGAACACAGGTCAGCTCCCTCTCGAAGCCAGTCATGACAGTCTTTTTCCAGGGGACAGAAAATATCTCCTTTACTAAATACGTGATCTCCCAATAAAGATTTCCTAAAATCCTGCCTTCTATTGCTACTGGTCCACACTAGAGTCAAGTATTAAGGTGGAATGTTGAAATTATTTGTTATTTTCAGTTTAAAATATCAATATTCCCTAGATGAATGAATGAATCTGGGATTGTTAATGACTGTTCAAAGCATTACGCAAAAGGCTGGAGAATTTTATGAATGCATCAGGCTGACAAACCTAACCTCTCATCCATCTGAACGCACTGTTGACCAGCGATTTTGGGCAGAAGCTACCCCCTGCCACCAGCTATTATTCTGATTAAATATGAAAGTGAAACAAAACTTATACGTCTTCTCTATGGTACCATTGCTTCATCTAGGGATAATTTCTGCTTAGGTATATACAAAGACTGAAATTTTGGAGTAAAGTAATCCAGAAGAGGCCTGATTTTATAAAGCTTCACTTGCTAGAGCTTGTGAATTATCACTAAGATGAAAAATATATAAGGATTTGCTCGAACCTCATTCTGGTCATAGTTTTAGGAAATACTAATGTTTAGAGCAAAGGGTTTGTTGTTGAGTAATCACTGCAATGTGATATTTTCTTTGTCCTATCAATATCAACAAACCAAGTAACTTTTTTATATCACTACTTGTAACTTCCAGCCATGGTAAAGTTTTAGGAGACTTTTTATTATAAAATTGTTTTATTTGGTAGGGGTATAAATTGGTTTGAGAAGCAACTAAATAAAAATTATCAAAATGTAAATTCAGTGCTAGCTTCAGCAGCATATGTACTAAAATTGGAATGATACAGAGAAGATTAGCATGGCCTCTGTGCAAGGATGACACCCAAATTCATGAAGAGTTTCATATTTTTTTTTATCATAAGGACATTTGCACTACACTGTTTATTGCAGTTCAATTTACAATTGCCAAAATGTGGAGACAACCTAAATGGCCACCAACCCAGGAATGGATTAAAAGGCTGTGGCATATGTACACCATGGAATACTATCCAGCCATTAAAAAAGATGAAGACTTACATCTTTTGTATTAACCTGGATGGAAGTGGAACACATAAAACATCACAAAAATGGAGGAGCAAGAACCCAATGTACTCTATTCTAATATAAAGGCAGTAGATGAGCTAATACAAGGTGGCGGGTAGGGGAAAGGGGGAACAGGGAAAGGGGGGGTGGGGGTCACAGTGTATGGCACACCTCTTGGGGCAGGACACAAGTATATGAGGGACTTTATCTAACAGATACAATCAGTGTAACCTAATTCTCTGTACCGTCAATGAATCCCAAACAATTAAAAAAAAAAAAAAAGCAAATCCATCACTTCACTGATACTCTGTGTATCACTAAATTCAACAATTTTACCCGAAATATTTGTACAATCCTCCAATGTTGGTGTGATATCATTTTCAATCCACTCTTCTTCAAAATCACTCTCACTTGAAACACATTCTTCTTGGTAATGTATCACAACAATGGAAAAGCAAGTATCCAATGTACTCAATACCAACAGCAAGCCAGTAGACGATCTAATACAGACCCACATAAGAGAAAAACTCAATTCAGTTCAAGATGTGGGGAGGGGTGAGGAAGGAGGAGGGAGAGCAAAGGAGGGAGGGGCATTGGTATGTTCCCACTTAATGGGCAGAATGTGGGGTATATGGCATATTTCCAGGGTGTGGGACACAACTACAACAGGGACCTCACCTAACAAATGTGAACACTGTAACCTAATTATTTGTACCCTCATATTAACCTGAAGTAAAAAAAGTCACATACATATGGGAAAAAACTAGAAACTATCTCTGTATGGTACGATTTATATAAAACTCTTTAAAAATAAATCTCTATGTTTCTTTTGAAAAATTTCCACAAAGAACACATTATTTTATAGTGAAAAAGTATAACTGCTATTTTTAAAAATTAAAATATGAAATGTATTGTGAGGTGGCAGGTAGCTCCTTTAAGACAGCTTGGGCAAGAGCCATAATCTACATCAAACAAGTAAAACTTGGCTCAGACCTTCCATGAATGGCTCAATAAAACTATTCAATCTACTGCACCAAAGTCCTCACAAACCAGCTCACCCCCAGATAACATATGACAAGCCATGCGTTCCTGAGTCACAACTCATTCAAATCAGATGGCTTCTGTAGAAATCAAAATGCCTGGATACATTTCTGTTTGCTACTGTTTTCCCTCGATTCTCACTAGTTCTCAAAAAGATAATTATATTTAAAGTACAATGAATGCAAATTTACTGAGTTTAAAAAACAAACAAAAAAATTCACTTTCACTATCAGATCCCATTACATTTCTTTTTTGCCATTTTGGTGGTCTAATATCAGTTTCATAACTGTCTTTCAATAAACTATCATTTTCTAGGTCACTACAAAATATTTCAAAATCACTCAGACAATCTGATAAAGCATCCGCATGGATATAATTCTTTGAAAAATTCTTTGCCATCACAATTCATCATGGTTGAAATTTCTGCAACACTGTAATTGTGATAAAAACTTGAATATCTAAAAGATAACTTTTTATAATAAAGTGAACACAACTGAACATGATCAAGAAAGCTTTTACAATATCCTATATTACCCTATGTTTTAAACACTGCAATAGCTAACACAAGGGCAAATGCAAGTGAACTTGTGATTGACTGGTCAACAACATGTTTAAACTGTAAGAGAGAACAACTGCCACGATGTGGCTCAGATGCGATGCAACAGAATGTACAGCACTTCCCCTGACAAAAAGTATCCTTGTCAAATTTAACAGTAGACCCTGGATGTGGGTCAGCCTCTGAATCTAACTGCCATACACAGGAAACACAGCACAGGGAGGAAGTGCTAAATGACCCCACAAAAACACAATTAGCAAAATCCAGATGTGGGGAATTCCTCAGCATGAAGAGCTGGTTTGTTTAACACATGTGGCAAGGGAAAGGGAAGGAAAAAAGACAGGGAAGGGTCACACTAAAGACCTAAGAAGATTATCAGTTAAATCCAATGTTTGGCCTTAACTGGCTCCTCTGTTAACAAACTGACTGTAAACAGACATCTATGAAATAACTAGGGAATTTAATGATACAAGAATTTATTGTAACTGTTTTTAGATATAATATTGAAGTTATGGTTTGTAAAAAAGAGTCATTATCTCTTAGAGAAACGTCCTACAGCATTTGCAGAGGCAAAGAACCAATGTCTAGAATTTACTTTAATATAATCCAGAGGATGTTAAGTCCGGGGGGGGGGGGTAGGAGATTAGAGGCGATACAGAGGGAAAAACTTTGACCATAAGTTCAAATTTGTGGAAGGAGGATGAGGTACAACAGAACTTACAGTACTATATTCTCTTTTGGGGGGTACATTTCAGATATCTATAAATAAAGTTTTCTTAAATCAGTATTTCCATGAAGAGCACTGTGACCTCTAGGTTCTCTATCTCCCAAGAAGGCTTACAAAATACCTACTAATAAAGAGTCTCCCACTTCCTGACGTTAACAGACGGCAATGGAGAGAATGACAGATAAAGGAACTACGTTAATACCTTTGTTTCCTTCAGGTGTTGGTTTCTTCTTTTCTTCCTGTACCACAGACTCTTCCAGGTCCTTCGGGGTTGGATCTAGCAGTTCCCACTCTTCACTGGTATAAAACACAGTCCTCCGACTATCATTATGTCCTCTCCCAGGACGGAAAGAAGACATTGAATTTCTATTTGGAAAAAACATACATTTTTTTTTTTTAAAAAGTAAAAATGTATATATACTTCATGTGTATAAGAGTGGCAAAAATTAAAAGAACCAATAATATCGAATGTTGGTGGAAGATAAGAAGAAATGAGAACTCTGCGGGTGCGGTACTATTACCACAGAAAGTAATTCAGCAATGTAGTTGTTAAGCTAAAGGGTTGTCTACCCGAGAAGCAGCATTTCCTAAATGTACACAAATACACACGTGCACAATGAAACACTTACAAGAACTCTCACTACAGCATTGTTCACAGTAGCCAAGAACCCCGCCCAAAGTACAACAGCCTAAACATCACCAAAGGAAGAATGTAGCACATCCACCCAATCAAGTACTAGATGACCCTTAAAATGATTAATTTGGTCAACAAATATTTACTGAGTGCCTACTGTGTGCCAGACACTATTCCTAGATGCTTGAGATATCACAGTGAATGAAATCCAGCAATACCCTTGACACTGTAGAATGTATATTTAAACTGAAGCTCTGTGTATCAAAGGAGTAAGTGTTAAATGTCATATCAAAAAAGACGTTAAAGAATAACAGGCAAAGCATGATATTGTTTTAAATCTTCAAATGATACTATTAAAAGAGATTATTTTTTATTAAATGTTAGCTGTGTACATTAATACAATCATGGGGTACAGTGTGGTGTTTTCATATAATAGAGATTATTTATGAATACATACATATACAGTAAAACTTTTTAAAAATATACACATAATAGTAATTTTTAAATATAGAATACTGGCTATCTCTATAAAGG
>CAUYQV010012807.1:0-13245 GCA_963574575.1 Galagoides demidoff | reverse complement strand
ATCCGAAATACTTCCATCAAACTGATCAACACAGCCTTCATGTCATTTTCTCAGTTATTGTTTTAAAATGTTCACATTCTACTCTTAGAGAGATTCACTTGTACCCCTGTAAGATAAACCTCAGAAATGGTCCCTCCAATCCTCCTCCCTCCACCCATTCCCCCCTCCCTTCTCCCTCCCTCCTCCCCCCATTCTTAGGCTATTTGGTTATAGCTTTCATATAAAAGGTATAAATTAGTTTCATAATAGGGGTGTGTACATTGGATACTTTTTCCTCCATTCTTGTGATACTTTGCTCAGAAGAACATTCTCCAGACATCCTTTTTATCTGTTTCCTTCCTACCCATCTCCTGTGCTAGTTTTTCCTTCCTCTGCACACTTATAATGGATGGATGTTACCTCAGGTTTGTCTCCATCTTGTTTTGTGATTATAGATTTTTGTCCCTTCGGATGCCTCATTCAATCTTTTGGCTTTGAATGACAGTCTGTCTTGGTAACTTTCCAAACCACAGTTAGTACTGATTTCTCCCATTAGTAAAGCCAAATTTCCAACTGCCTGCTAAGTGGGTCACATAGAGATGTTTGTCTGCTTCTTATAACTTAGGTTTGTTGTATTCTTCCCCAAACCGATTCATCCTTTTGGGATATCCATTCTGCTTTTGAGCCCACCTATCCTATTCAGACTTTCACCTTGCCTAGTAACTCCAGATAATTTCCTCAAATGTCTTCTCTCTCTTACCTCACATTGTTGACTCTAATCACCATGTCACTTGCATTATACCACCTGTTCCCTCAATTCCTGCTGCTGCTTTCCTACTTTGTACTTCTTCATAGCCTGGTGACATAGTCAAAGAGCTTCCTTCCAGCCTTCAGTTGATTCACTGATTCATTAATTCAGTTAATCTTTATTGAATGACCATTATGTGCCAGGTACTATTCGAGACATTTGAGATTTAGCTGTCAACAGGACAGAAAAAGAAAAAAAAACTTTCTCATTAACGAACTTATGCTATAGTGAAAGAATAAAACAGACAAGGATATTCATACTGTGTTAGAAAGTGGTGAGGAATAGGGAGAAGAATAAAGCAAAAAAAGGTGGAGGAGCATGGGGGACAAGGTTGCTAATTTAATTGTGTTCACTGAAAACTTTGTTGGGGAGATAGATTTTGAGCAGAGACCTGAAAGGAAATGAGGAAATAAATCGTGCTTGCATTGGTGACAGTAGCAGAGGTGAAAGTTGGCTCCGCATGCTCATTGTTCAGCTCCTCCTTCCAAAGCAGACTGGCCAAGTTGTCTGCAGTAGAGCAAAGGAGAAGTGAGAAAAAGGGGTTGTATATTTGTTCTGAGAAAGGTTGGACACTATGTTATTTATCATAGCACCAGTCATGTAACACCAGACCCCCATAGATGTGTTATATAAATACAAACTCATTGAAACATCATAACAAATCTAAGAGGTAGGTATCTGTTATGTCCCCATTTTACAGATGAGAAAACTGAGGCATGGGGCACAAGTGAGGAAGCTGGGATTTGACCCCAAAATGCCTACTCTCTGCCTCTATGCTCTTAACCAGTACATTGTGCTATTGGAGGGATTTAAAGGATGTGAGTTGACTTAAAAAAAAAACAAAACCACTCTGGGTGATTTGTGAATAATAGATTGTAAGGCACAAAGGTAGAGGCAAGGGAACCACCAGGGTATTATTTGAATAATTAACACAAATGCTGGTAGTTTGGGCTAGGGTTATAAATAGACATGGGGGGGGAGTTTACTTGGGATAGACATTGAAGGTATTGCTGACTAGACCTTTTTTTATTTTGAGAAAATACTTTTATTTGTTACATGGATACTTTTTACAATGCTTAAGTCACCGCTTTTAGTGTGCCAATCACATGAATGTTGTTCACACCTGTTGTTTTTACCCCTCCCTTCCTCTGGCCCTTCTCCTTTCTTGATTTGCAACATCCTTTACATCTCTTTGTGCCTTTGTGTGCCCCTCAATCAGCTCACAGTGGCTTCCAGTTTCATCCAAGTTGCTGGTAAGGACAGCATTTTCTTCCTTTTCATGGCTGAGTAGTGCTCCATGATATGTGTGTGTGTGTGTATACACACCCATCCCCACACTTTTTTAATGCACTCATTAATGGGTGGGCTCTGAGATTTATTCCACATCTTTGTGATTGTAAATTGTGCCACAGTAAACATTTGAGTGCAAGTGTCTTTTTGATAAAATGACTTCTTTTCCTTTGAGCAGATACACAGTAGTGGGATTGCTGGATTAAATGATGTCTACATTTATTTTTCTGAAATCTCCATACTATTTTCCCTAGAGTTTGTGCTAATTTTCAGTCCCACAAAAGTGTATAAATGTTCTTTTCTCTTTGTATCCATGCCAGCATCTACTGTTGTTGGACTTTTTAATAATGGCCATTCTGACAGGGTAAGGTGATATCTCACTGTGGTTATAATGTGCATTTCCCACATGAGTAGTGATGTTCAACATTTTTTCATGTTTGTTAGCCATTTGTCTATCTTCTTATGAAAAACATCCATTCGTGTCTTTTGCCCACTTTTAATGGGGTTGTTTCTTTCTGGCTGATTTTTTTTTTTTTGAGTTCTTTCTAGATTCTTGATATTAGCTCTTGATGGGATGTATAATTTGTGACTTTTTTTCCCTATTCTGTAGTTTATCTGTTTTTACTCTGTTGATTATTTCCTTTGCTGTGCAGAAGCTTTTAAAATTAATCAAATCCCATTTAATTATGTCTATTTACTCTGTTGATTATTTCCTTTGCTGCACACAGCTTTTTAAATTAATCAAATCCCATTTAATTATTCTTGTTGCTGCATTTGCCTTTGGGGTCTTATTTATAAATTCTTAGTGTAGGGCAATGTCTGGAAGGGTTTTCCTATTTTTTTTCCTAGAATTTTTATGGTTTTATGCCTTACATTTAAGACTTTTATCCATGTTGAATTGATTTTTATATATGGTGAGAGACAGGGTCCTGATTCATCCTTCTCCATGCGACTATGCAGTTTTCCCAGCACCATTACTGAATAGGGCTTCATTTCCCTACTGTACATTTTCATCTGCTTTGTCAAAGATTGGTTGATTGTAGGTGAATCAACCTACGCATTTTGGTTCTCCATTATGTTCCACTGGTCTATAGCTCAACTTTTAGACTAGTACCATGCTGTTTTGGTTACTGTATCCTTGTAGTATAATTTGAAGTCTGGTAATGTGATGCCTTCAGATTTGTTCTTTTTGCTGAATATTGCTTTGGCTGTTTGGGTTCTTTTAACGGTAATGTATAATTATTGATATTATCCTTTTTTTTTTTTTGTTAGAGACAGAGTCTTACTTTGTTGTCCTCAGTAGAGTGCTATGGTGTCATAGCTCACAGCAACCTCCAGTTCTTAGGCTTAGGCAATTCTCTTGCCTCACCCTCCTGAGTAGCTGAGATTATAGGCACCTGTCACAATGCCCAGCTATTTTTTTGTTGCACTTTGACTGGGGCTGGGTTTGAACACTGCCACCCTCAGTATATGGGGCCAGTGACCTATGATATTCTTAATCTGTACAATATGATGTGGGTATTTTAATGGGGATTGCATGTAATCTGTAAATCACTTTGGACAGTATGGACAGTTTTACAATGTTGATTCTACCAATCCATAAGCATGAGATGTTTTTCTGTTTGTGTCATCTGTGATTTCTTTCCTTAGTATTTCATAGTTTTCATGTAGAGATCTTTCACCTCCTTCATTAATTATATACCTCAGTATTTTATTTTCTTTGTAGCTATTGTGAACGGTTTTGAGTCCTTTATTTTACTCTCTGCTTGACTGTTCTTAGCGTATAGAAATGGTACTGACTTGTATACATTGATTTTGAAACCTGAGTCTTCACTGAATTTATTTATCAATTCTAGGAGTCTTTAGAGTTTTATTAATACAAGATCATATTAATGATACACAAGGATAGTTTAACATCATGTTTTTCTATTTGGATATCCTTTATTTTTTTCTCTTGCTTGATTGTTCTGGCTAGGACTTCCACACTATCTTGTATGGAAGTGGTGACAGGAGACATCCTTGTCTTGTTCCAGTTCTTAAGGGGAATGTTTTGAACTCTTCCCTATTCAGTATGATGTAGACTGTGGGTTTGTGATATATGGCTTTTATAATTTTGAGATGTGTGTGTACCTTCTATGCCTACTTTGTTGAGAGTTTTTAATCATGAAAAGTTGTTGAATTTTATGAAATTCTTTTTTTGTGTATGTATGGAGATGATCATATGGTATTTTTATTTTACTTCTGTTTATGAGATGAATCATGTTTATTGATTTGCATATGTTGAACCATCCTTGCAAGTTGGGATGAAACCAACTTGATCATGGTGAATTATTTTTTGATGTGCTGTTGAATTTGATTTGCTAGCATTTTCTTGAGGATTTTTACATCTATATTCATAAGGGATATTTGTCTCTAGCTTTCCTTTTTGATGTGTGTTTTTCAAGGTGGTACTGGCTTTATAGAATTAGCTAGGGAGGATTCCCTCCTCCTTGATATTATGGAGGATAGATACCAATTCTTCTTTTTAGGTCTAGTAGAATTCAGCTGTGAATCCATCTTGTCCAGGGCTTCTTTCGTTGAGAGAGTTTTGTTTTTTATTATTGCTTCACTATCAATACTGATTATTGATCTGTTCAGGATTTTTATTTCTTCCTGGTCGAGTCTTGAGAGGCTGAGTATTTTTAGGAATTTTCCCATTTCCTTTACATTTTCTAATTTATGTGCATCAAAATTTTTGTAGTATTCATGGATGATATTTTGCATTTCTGTGGTATCAGTTATAATAATCATTTTTAAATTTCTTTTCCTTTTTTTTTTTTTTTAGGAACAGAATCTCATTCTGTTAACCCTGCTAGAGTGCAGTTTCATCATTATAGCTCAGTTAAACCTCAAACTCCTGGGCTCAAATGATCCTCTTGCCTCAGACTCCTAAGTAGCTGGGACTACAGGTGAGCACTACCATACCTGTCTGAATTTTTCTATTTTTAGTAAGCCCAAGGTCTTGCTCTTGGTCAGGTTGATCTAGAACTTCTGACCTCAGGTAAACCTCCTGCCTTGGATTCCCAGAGTGCTGGGATTACAGGCATGAGCCATACATTTAGCCTTTTTTCATTTCTGATTAAGCTTATTTGGGTCTTTGGATTTCCATCTTAATTTTATCATTCATCTACAGATTGACTTTGTGTTGAATGGAATGTTTTTCTTGGAACTGATTTTTAGTTTTATTCCACTGTGGTCTAAGAAGATAATATGGTATGATTTTGATTTTTTAAAATGTACTGAGAGATATTATGTGGTCTTAGGTATGATCAATTTTGGGGAATGTCACATGTGTGAATAAGAAGATGGAGATGGTATATTCAGTAGTTTTTAAGAAGAATGTTCTGTAAATGTCTGTTAGGTCCATTTATTCTAGATACCCATTTAAGTCCAGTGTTTCTTTATTAATTTTCTGCTTTGATGACCTGTCCTGTTCTGTCAGTGGGGTGTTGAAGCCCTGGCAATTACCTCCTGTGTTAGGTAAATATATATTTAAAATTATTATTTCTCCTAGTTGAATTGCTCCCTTTACCATTACATATAATGACCATCATTGTCTTCTGTTTTTTAACCATTGTTGATTTAAAGCCAGTTTTATTCAAAATGAGAATTGCTCACCTATTCTCTTTTGGTTTTTATTAGTGGGGAATATTTCTTTTTCATCCCTACGTCATGAGTCTGTTGAGTCCTTGTGGGTTAGATGTGTTTCCTGTAGACAGTAAATATTTGGATTGTGTATTTTCACCCATTCAGCAAGTCTGTGTCTTTTAAGTAGGGCAATCAGACTGTTCCTGTTCAGTATTAGTATTGCTACGTAAGACACAGTATTTTTCATAATACTGGGTGTTACCTTATTGTTTTTGTTTACCTCTTGTGCTGTTGTTTTGTAAGAACTATGAGCTTTAACTTTACCCACTTTTATCTTGGTGGGTATCTAGTGTGCTGTTCATGTATAATGTAGTTTTGTGTATTTCCTATAGGGCAGGTCTAATTGTGACAAATTCTCTTAGGGTTTTCTTATCTGGAATAAAAGTCTTCATTTATCTATCAGTTATGAAACTTAGTTTTGTAGGATACAAAATCCTTGGCTGGCAGTTGTGCTGTTTAAGAAAGCTAAAAATGGGGGCCCCAATTCATTATGACTTATAAGGTCTCTGCTCAGATGTTTGCTGTTAGCTGATGATGGGTTTTCCTTTGTAAGTTAATTGTTGCTTTCATCATTAACATATAGAATTTTCTTCTTCATTTTGATTTTTCCAAGTTAATGACTATGTGTCTTGGAGTGTCCTGTTTGTTATGAATCTTCTCAGTGTTTGATGATTACTTTATATCTGGATCTGGAGTCTGAATCTCTGGCAATACCAGGGATGTTTTCCTCATTAATTCTCTAGAATAGATTTTCCATGATCTTTGCTTTTTTCCTTTTTCCCTCTCTATAATTCATATATTAGTTTGCTTCATGTAGTCCCATATTTTTTCTGGGTGATTTTTCATTCTTCTTATTCTTTTTTCTGCATCTTTGATTAACTGGCTTAGTTTGAGACCCTTCTCTTCAGGCCTGAGATTCTTCTCTTGAGTTTAGTCTGTTGAAGTTTTCTGCTGTATTTTGAAATTCTCTAAGTGACTCTTTGACTGTTTTAAGTTCTAGTATAGCCTTTCTTATGATGTCTAGCTTTTTAATGAATTTCTATTTATTTCTCATTTATGTCCTTAAATCTTTTTTTGGCTTCTTTGTGTATGCTTTCGACTTTATCTTCAATTTCATTTATCTTATTTGCCATCCATATACTGAATTCTATTTCTAAATTTTTGACAATTTCCTTTTGGTTGAGGTCCATTGTTGTAGATCCATTTGATCCCCTTGGAGGATGTCTAGCTGTTTTATTTTTTCATGTTGTCAGAATTCTTTTGCTATTTTCTTCTTATCTGAATCCTCTCTCTCAGTTCAGAGTTGATAGGTTTGCAGTACACTGTTCTTTCCTGGGAGCTCTCCTACTTAGTGAGATGAAGGAGAGGTCACTAGCTGGAGCTTTTGTGTCTTACTTTGGAAGGTTGACCTAGTAGGGGAGGGGCAGGTGCACTGAGGCCCTGTAGTGCAGCTATTCTTTTGGTCCTATACCCTCTGATGTCACAGTTCAAGCTAGCCCTGGATAATATTTGAGCAGAGAGGTGGGTTGTTCCCCAGGCTGCTGTTGGAATTTTGAGTTGGAGGGTGGGTAAGATTTGACATAGTCTCCATGGAGGTTGGGGATTGTTCTGCTCAGGTCTCCTCATAGAGGAGACAATGGCAGCTGGGTGAAGCTATCTTGCCCACACAGTCCCAGGGCCCTGCAGCAGTAGAGGAACCCTAGGGGAGGAGTGGCAGGCCCAGGGGTTGTGGTTGAGCCTGAGAGGTATAGTCTTAGGGTAGCTGGAGTCTCAGCCTATGGGGTAGAGCTGTATGCCCAGTGGCAGTGGTGGACGCATGGACCTGAGGGGATGGAGCTTTGGAACTAGTGCTGTGGCCTCAACACAAGGGAGGAGCTGCATGGACAGAGCCACAGAATTGGACAGGGCCACAGAATTGAACAGCAGTGTAGGAACCATGGAGGTGGAGACACTCTGGGCAGATGGCAGCATGTAGCTTGTGAGAGTGGGGTTGTGGGCCCTCCCACCCAGATCCCATGGAAGCAGTCCCCATAAGGCTCCTCAAGTGGCATCTGTGGTTCCCTTTCTGCTCAAATCCCCTGTTTCAGGGGAGGGGTTCTTGGCTCCCAGTCACAGGGCACAGCATCAGACAGCATCCACTCTGCCCACTCCTTTCCTTGAGATAGCATGTCACTTTATCACTCTTGGTAGATTGCTGTGGTGTTGAAGCTCACAGCAACCTCCAACTCTTGGGCTTAAGCTATTCTCTTTCCTCAGCCTCCCAAGTAGCTGGGACTACAGGCTCCCTCCATAATGCCTAGCTATTTTTTGGTTGTAGTTATCATTGTTGTTTAGCAGGCCCAGGCTGGGTTCGAACCTGCCAGCTCCAGTGTATGTGGCTGGCACCTTAGCTGCTGAGCTACAGACACTGAGCCAGGCAAAACTATTTTTTTTGTGTGTGTGTGTGGCTTTGGCTCTAAACCTCAGGTAGAATTTATGATATAGCAAGTACTCAAAGCTAAGCTAGGTCCCATGGAGAGACATGCTGCCCTCACAAAGTTGGTTTTGGAGGCCTAAAACCAACATAAGCCAAGACTGTGCAAGGGAAGAATATATTTCCACTGAAGACTTTAGCATAGTTTAGATGGTTATCCATTCTCAAGATTTTCTGGGAATGAGGGCAGAGGTGGCAGTAAAACAGAAAAAAACATAGAGCTATTTTGTCTTGTTCAGCAAGAAAATGGAGAGAGAAAGAGAGAGAAGAGAGGGAGAGAAAGAAGTTTTATGAAAGGAGAAGTCATAACAGCAGCCAGCAGTTACTGAGAGTATTATGTTCTCGATCTTTATGTATTAACTCTTTTAATACTTGATTAATTTTCCTGTTTAAAGTTTTATATTAATCTTTATTTTAATACTGTGAGGTAAACACAATTAATATTATTAATTTTATTTTGTGTGTAAGGAAACTGAGGTACAAAATAATTATCATAAGTTGCTTGTCCAAGCTCATCCAATAAACCAATATCAGAGAACATCAATTGTAAAGGAACATCTTTTTCTTGGAATGGGGACAGAAAAGATGGAGATGAACCTTGACACTTGTCCTGAAATTACTCTCCATTGGAGATGAATTGGAAAGGAGAATGAGCTACAGAATTAAGAATGCACTTTTACAGAAGGTAACTTCTAAGAAAATCAAGAGAAGAAGAATGCAGTTCAATTTAACACATTTTGGGGGAAACTTTCCTGTGTGCAAGGAACTGTGCAAGGTGCTGGGAATATAAAAAAAGGACTAAAACATTATCCTTGCTGTAGAAAGCTGGTAGGCAAGACACACGTATGAAGAGGTCATCTCCATCTAATAGAGTAGAGAGTGTAATTGGGATATGGGGTATAGAAGCCTACCTGGGGGCTCAGGAAAGCCTTCCAGTAAGTAATTTTAACTGAGCCGAGTGGTAAAAGGTAAAGAAGAGTCACTCAGATAAAGGAGGAGGGCAGGGCATTCCAGGAAGAGGAAACAAAGGTAATAAAGAATTATGTCCATTTGGAATGATCTATATCTGTTTTTATTAAAATCTCAAAGGGAGATGAAGGGAGAGGAGGCTAAAAAAATAAATGAGGCTCATATTTTAAAGATTTGTTTATGTTGTGCTAAAGACTTAGGTGTTTGGCACGCCCTGTGGATATTAAAACATATGTCAAAGGCTAATCAAAATAGCATGGTAGCCTGGAGTGGAAATCAATGCAACAGAGAGACCACAGAGATCCATGTATCATAAGTAGAAATTCAGGTTATCATAAAGGTGGTATTTCAAACCCATGAGGGAAAACGTAACCTACATAATATGTAGTGTTAGGAAAATTATTATTCATAGAAATAAACTTCTGGTGAGTTAAGCAGCTGAATACAAAAGAAATTTTAAAGCATTTGGTGATTATATTGGAGCACAGTTTTATAAAATTGGAGGTGAAAAAGGCCTTCTTAAAGAAGACATAAATACCAGAAACCATAAAAGAAAATATTTGACAGCTAACATCTCATAAAAAGTAAGTTATCTCTGCTCAATGAAAGGAATGATAAAGTTAAAAGATGAGTAACATGGGGAAAAACTCCTTGTAGCATATTTAATGGATGACTGGTTATTATGGAAAATGTACTAAGTATATACAGCTTCTATAAATCATTCAAAAATAGAAACATGGATAGAAGTGAATAGGAAATTTACAGGAAATACCAAAGGCCAATAAAAAGATGCTCATGAAAAGATGCTCATCAATACTAAATTAGGTAAATACAAATAAAATATAAATGATAGAAGATTGGGGGGGAGGAGATTGAGAAATGGCCACTTACATACGTGGTTGGTGGTAGTGTAAATTAGCAGTCTTTTTGCCAGGCAATTTGGTGTTTGATCTATCCAAATAAATAATGTACTCTGGTGGACATCGATATCAACTGTATGTGATGTAGACTGCAGCTTCAGAGAGAGGCATATGACTTAAGCCAGGATATTCTGTCTGTCTAGGCACAATGATGTTGTCGGACTGAACACATAATCTAGTTAATCCAATCAGAGAGAATCTCAGAACTTTTCCTTAGAATTTAGGGTCAAAGTGCTCTCTCTTTTCTTGCTGGATGTAGATGGGAAAACATTTGCCCCAGGACGCCATTGGCAGCTAATTGGGATCCTAGGATCAAGGAAGTGGATTATTGTTTTTTTTAATGTCAAATTAATATGAGGGTACAAATTTTGAGGGTACACTGTTTTCAGTTCTAAGGTAAAGTTGTAGTTGAGCCCTTCACCCAGGGGTTGTACTGAACCCCCTCAAATTGTGCATATCAGGTGAGATCCCTCCAGTTGCCCTCCCTCCCCCTCCTTCTCTCTCCCTCCTCTCCCCTCCCACCAGAATTTTCTTTTTATGGATAAATGAATACACATATATTTGTGTTTTATCTTTTGTGTGGGTATGTAGTTATTTATATATTGGTTTCATATGAGTATTGAGTACATTGGATACTTTTTTCCATTCTTGAGATATTATACTAAGAATAATGTGTTTCAGCTCTATCCAGATAAACACAAAAGATGTAAATGATCTTTAGGAGGAGGTGAATATTAGGAAACATAGAAAGATCAATTCTTTTCTAAAGCAAGTTCTTCCCCAGAGTTTGAGTCAAACTAGTCTCTACTTTCTCTTTTTGCTTTCTGGACTGAGTTTTCTACCACTCGTGGGTCATAGCTTCCTAACTGAGACAGGCACCTATGCTTTCACTGTGTAATTTAATTGCTGTGACTCTGCTGTTAGGAAATACTTGCACATGTGTATAAGAACATTTATTACAGCATTGTTTGTCATAAATGAAAAATTAAAAACCATCTAAATATTTACTAATTAAAGATACACTCAATAAATGATCATAGACCCATATATGGGACATATACAGCCATTAAACAGAGTGAGGTAGACCTTTGTTTACTTTTGATTTACACATGGTATAAGTGTATATAGGAACACGTGTATGGATCTAAGTAGACAGGGGACTGAATGGGAGCTCTCCAAATAGTCTCCCTAGTTATCTTGAGGAGGAGGAATGAGACTTGAAGGGTAGCAAAGGGGAACTTTCATCATTTACTCTGTGTAATCTGTGTTGTATCTTAAAAATATATGTATTTATAATGATAATTACTTGGGTACATATATTACATATATTTAAAAAAGATAAAATACTATGTATATTTAAAGATGTTATGCCTTTATTCTCTAGCCTACTGGTTCTAAACTTTAGTCAGCATAATGATCCTCCATGGTGTTTCTTAAAAATGAGCTTTCCTGGGGCTTCCCCTCGATGAATTTGAACTGGTGGAATGGAATCTAAATAGCATGGTTTGAATTTTCAAAGCTCAACTTAGATTTTATGCTGAATGGAGTAGGGATTTTAGTGGGACGGATCCAACTTGGGAGACACATTTAGGAGGTTACTGTAATGGTTTAGGTGAAAATTGAGAGCTTGGACAGAGATAATACTGGTGGCACAATAAGATAATCCAGCTAAAGAACTGGGAACACTGTCTGGCACATAACAGGGGTTTAGGAAAATAAAATAAAATGGTAGCATCCACTGTTATCAACACCACCATGATTACTATTCTTGCTACTGCTATGACGTATTCTAAAAACATTGAAAAATAAAAATCAGCAAGTAAGAACAGAGGAGACCTTTAATAAAATATTAAGTGGACTTGGTTAATACATATGAATATCATTATTAACATTTTTATGTTTTATATCTTGTGCATATTTGTAAAAAATTCTATACCATTAAATGCTCATAAACCAGTGTTAAATATTGACAAAGATGGCTGGGCCTGGTGGCCCATGTTTTTAATTGTAGCACTCTGGGAGGCTGAGGCAGAGGCTCCCTTGGGCTCAGGAATTTGGGACTAGCCTGAGCCAGAGCAAGACCCTGTCTTTTCTAAAAATAGAAAAATTAGCCTGGCATGGTGGTGGTTTCCTGTAGTCCCAGCTATTCAGGAGGCTGAGGCAAGAGAATCTCTTGAGCCCAAGAATTTGAGGTTGCTGTGACTTATTACACCACAGCACTCTACTTAGGGTGACAGAGTGAGACTCTTTCTGAAGGAAGGAAGGAAAGAAGGAAGGAAAAGATACACACGTAAGAAACCATATGGAGTTTCTCCCAGGAATGCCAAAAGCAGATCAATATGAGAAGAAAAATTTTGACAAAATTCAACATCCATTCTTGATTAAAAAACCAACCCCCAAACACTAAAAAATGGGAAATAGAAGCTCCAAAAATAGATCCAACTACAGAAATGTAAATAATATATGTTAAAGGTGACGATCTCAGATGAGAGGGGCATAATAAATGGTATTGAGGCCAGTGGAGGGATGGTATGTGAGCCTTTATTTATAACTATTATTTAAACTTTACAGATATGCTTTATACATGTGCATATGTGTCTATGTATGCATGATATAGTCACAATTAAGAACATACCATCCTGATAATGCTGCTTCAGCAAGCTAAGGGGCTTTGGGCTGTTACAAAAAATATATAAATATATGAGCTTCATCTGTGAACATATGAGCTTATTACCAAATGCACAAGGAAATCCTATAACTGGGAGAAAAAAACACAAGAAATACAACAGAAAAATAGACAAGACACGACTAGGCAACTCATAGCAGGGTAGATATGAATGGCTCCTAAATGTATAAAGAAATGTTTATCCTCACCATTAATCAGAGAAATTAAAACCACATAGGAATACTGGCTTAGACTGATATACTTGGCAAAACTTTGGAAGTTGAAAAATGTCAAAAGTTGATGGAGAATGTG
Source organism: Galagoides demidoff (assembly GCA_963574575.1). NCBI lineage: Eukaryota > Metazoa > Chordata > Mammalia > Primates > Galagidae > Galagoides > Galagoides demidoff. Next base: position 142 of record CAUYQV010012807.1, on the reverse strand, counting down.
AGGAGATAAGTTTTCTGAGGGTAGGGACATTGTTAGTTTGTACATCCTTGAAACTGCAGGAAAATTGATTTTTACAGTCATGGATGAAAATTTGTTTAACCTCCCAGTGTCTAGGGGCTTGGGTGGTCCTCTATGTCTTTCT